>JARQZK010002421.1:12500-47929 GCA_030704885.1 Cynegetis impunctata | reverse complement strand
TTTTGAATATGGTACATTTCCAAAAAAAGCCGCTTCTTGTAATTGTGTTCCTGTCTGGCTTGTTTTCTACCAGTACACATGTGTATCGCACGCCATGTGTCTAGGTACTGTGGGGAAGAGGAAATCTTGGAACACCACGAACGAACAAGAAATCTTTACATAAAAATTGCGCCAGTGAAAGAGGAAAGTTGATTGTGCAAAAGAACACATTCCCAGCATCAACTTAATTAATGTAGGTAATTTTCTCGCCTATAACTCAATTTCGAGGGTGTTTGGTTATGCAAAAATTCTCCAAAGTCCGGGATTCATTGGATCCAAGGACTTTCCTGCCAATTATGAAGATGTCAAAATGTTCACTGCATTCACTTAAAGTTCAATATTTTTTATTTATATCTGAAGTGTGCTGGGAATATACAAGTAGGTCAGTGCCGAGCATTGTTTTATTTCACATTAGATGAATGATGTTATGTTTCTTAGTTATTTATAAACAAGCTACGTGAGGCCAAGGTCTCATGTCTTTGGCATTTTTGTATAATAATTATATATAAACCAGAGGGAATCTCTGATGGACAGACTTAGATAGACTTAGACACTCATCACGCTGCCCGAGGGTTTAGAGAGAAGTCCATGGTGTATACGAATAAAAACTATAAATAAAAAGTATAATATGAACCAGTGTATCATTTCATAACCAGGACCAGTCATTACAGAAGTCATCCCAGATACCATTTGGTCTGAACTATATTTTCCTTATTCATTCCAAATATAGTTAATTTATGGTATGCGGGGAAGATGAAATTTCACATTTTGAATATTAGTATAGCCATTATCATTATATAACTCTAAATGGACCACAGTATATTCTGTGAGTTACTATAACTTTAAATACAAGTATTTATTCTGCAGTGTCCCCTTCCTATAAAGTGGATGGCAGTGGAATCGATACGAGATAGAGTTTTTTCAACACAGTCAGATGTGTGGGCATATGGTGTTGTTTTGTGGGAATTGTTTTCACTTGCCGAAATTCCCTACCCCGGACTGGAAGCAGACGAAAGATTATATGCTAAATTGGTGTATGGATATAGAATGGAATCACCGGAGTATGCGACACAGGAAATGTGAGTTGAAACTTGGGTTTCTAGCCGCAACCCCTAACAGCTCTCATTTTTGAATAAGGAAAAGGGTTCGAGCAGCACCTTGTTGGAAAGGTAATTCAATTTTCTGCATGAGGGTATTTTTGTCATCGCTTATTAATTATTATACAGAGTGACTCAGTATTGCATCAATAACTCTCACACGCCGAATTTGGATCTTTGAGATAAAAAAAACGCTCGGACGGGTCAAAAAATGAATTCGATATCACTACCCATTAAGCCGCTACCCTAACAGCAATTATTTCAATTTAAACGAGAGCACTCGATTAACTTTGTAAATATTATTGTTTTCACGTTTTCAGTTATTGTTTCGCTTTCAGCATTTTAAACGTGTGTTTGGCATACGCGTAGTGATTGAGAAATTGCAAAAAAAAGGCGATAACAGATTTCGTTGATATTGAGATGGAGAAGCTGTTTGAAAATGAGAATTGATTTAGTTATTTCAGACTTTGAAAAAAAAAGCTGTTAGGATTTGCGGCTAGAGGGGTAGTGATATCAAACTCATTTAAACACCCATATTTTTCCCCCTTTCAACGAAATTTGACCCGCTCGAGCGATTTTTCCATCTCAAAGTTCCAAATTCGGCATGTGAAAGTTAGTGATGCAATACTGAGTCACTCTGTATAATAATAAGGCGATGAAAAAAATATTACACTCATGCAGGAAATTGAATTGCCTTTCTAACAAGGTGCTGCTCGACCCTTTTTTCCCTATTCAAAAATGAGGGCTGTTAGGGGTTGCGGCTAGAGGAGTTGTGATATCAAACTCATTTGAACACCCTTATTTGTCCCCCTTTCAACAAAATTTGACCCGTCCGAGCGTTTTTTTCTTCTCAAAGTTCCAAATTCGGCGTGTGAAAGTTATTGATGCAATACTGAGTCACTCTGTATGATAATTAATAAGCGATGAAAAAAATACATTCATGCAGCAAATTGAATTGCTTTTCCAACAAGGTGCTACTCGACCCCTTTTCCCTATTCAAAAATTAAAGCTGTTAGGGGTTGCGGCTAGAGGGGTAGTGATATCAAAAAGTTATGGATGGTCCACCCTGTATATATATATATATATATATATATATATATATATATATATATATATATATATATATAAGATCGATATTTTCACAGGTTGTGTGGTTCATTAATAAATACTTTAATTTAGATGTTTCTATTGTAGTATAAATAACATTTCAGTCGTCACTGCGACCTTTTTCAAATTATGTCTTACGTCTATTGTTCTGGTCACTAAAATATAGAAGAGTTACGTTTTACCTTAAAAATAATTGAATACTTATATACACTTACACACATAAAAAATCTAGAATGTCTCATCAAAAATAGTACACAATACAGATTATAATTTCGTTGTTGATTGATCGAGGTGTCAACGCAGACTGCACCCCTCCTTCCCTAATATACTGTGCGCTTTGTACATTTATGATAGAGATTTCGGACACTAACTTCACAAACAGATTTGCCCTGAGATATTTTATTTTAGTTGCTGAGGATGTTGTTGTAAATCTTGCTAAGCCCCTGTATTTCAGTTTTATCATTGACAGCATTTGGATTATTCTTGATGAAAATCATCTAATATGTTTCACGTTTCCTTCGGCGGCATTCAGTTTTTAGGATCTTAACCGCTTTGAAATTAAAACTATGATTCAACATCAGTTGGTGTTTTTTAAGCGCGGTGGAATTTTTATTATCGTACACGTGCCCGTTTATCCTGTTTTGTAGATATTGACAAGTCTGTCCAATGTATACTCCAGAACAGTTTCCACACGGTATTTGGTATACAGTATGAGTCTTCTTATTAGTAGGTAAACTGCTTTTTAGTTGACTGAATATGCTTTGTAGGAGATTGTATCCCTTATGACTCAACTTAATGTCGTATTTTTTGAGGATTTTTTCGATGTTCTCGTATAGGATAGGAACGTAAGGTATGGACACAAATTTCGTTACTTTTTTTCCCCTACTTCTGTTCTTACTAGTTTCCAAATGTGTACGGCGTTTCTCAATTCTCTGTTGAAAAATTGCATGTACCATTTTTGGGGGGTAAGCATTGTCAAACAGTACTTGCTTCGCTAAGCAATGTAAAAAAGTATACCTACTAATAAGAAGACTCATACTGTATACCAAATACTGTGTGGAAACTGTTCTGGAGTATACATTCGACAGACTTGTCAATATCTACAAAACAGGATAAACGGGCACAAGTACGATGATAAAAATTCCACCGCGCTTAAAATACACCAACTATGTGTGTAAGTGTATTCAATTATTTTTAAGGTAAAACGTAACTCTTTTATATTTTATTGACCAGAACAATAGACGTAGGACATAATTTGAAAAGGGTCGCAGTGACGACTGAAACGTTATTTATACTACAATAGAAACATCTAAATTAAAGTATTCATTAATGAACCACACAACCTGTGAGAATATCGATCGGCCCGTCAGTTGACTCTGAAGAGTAGGCAGGTTGAGACTTCAGAGTTGACAGGAAGCAATACGGTTAGTGGAGTAGGCAGGTTGAGACCACGCAATCGTATTGTTTCCGCTTCCTCCTAATTCGATTCGTGGAGTAGGCAGATTGAGGCCACGTATCTGAATTATTTCCCTTCTAATTCTCCTGAAGATGGCTTCGCAAAAGGAGCCGAAACGTCGAGATTTTTCAAATCTTTTACGCGGTTCATTCCCTGAAGCTTTTCAAATACTTCCGACCGCAGAAATCTTTCTGAACATTTCATATATATATATATATATATATATTTATATATATATATATATATATATATATATTATTTATATATATATATATATATATATATATATATATATATATATATGAATGTATATATATATATATATATATATATATATATATATATATATATATATATATATATATATATATATATATATATATATTATATTGAATAAATCAAGAGTACAGCATTTTTCACATACATAACACTTCGAAATGAAAATTAAATTTTATACAAGCAACATAGTTAAAATCTTATTGACATAAAACTTCTAAAACTCCACTACATCCTCATTCAAAAATTCAGCAACCTCATAGTATGCCATCCCGAGCAGAAAATGTGTAACCCTAATTTTAAAGGCTTTTAAACTTAATCCTTTCACCATATTAGGTAATTAGTTCTGAAATTTTGGTCTATAGAATGTCTGTATGTTGTCTCGATTTTTTGTCTGGTGATAGTAAATGTTTGAGTGTAGGTTGTAATACTGATGTTTCGTTTAATATATATTAGACATTCCATAATGTATCGAGAGCTGAAAATGATTTGAAGTTTCTTGAAAAGTGCTCCGCAGTGTGTTCTTCAGTTCAATCCCTCAATAGCATGAAGAGCTGCTTTTTGAATTCTATATAGTGTTTGTCCACCTATTGAATGTCTCCATACCAGAATTCCATAGCTAATATGTGAATTTAAAAATGCAAAGTATGCCATTTTTAGTAGTTCAATTGAGACGGTTCTTCTTAGTTGTCTAATAAGGAAGAGGTTTCTAGCGAATTTGGAAGCGAAAGCATCATTATGAGCATTCCATGTCAATTTGCTATCCAGACGGGATCCGAGAAGCATTACAGGTTTCATCTCTTCATTCTCGTTGGTATTTTTAAGTGTTATAATTAAGTTTTGTGTTTTAGCAGTATTGAGCTTTAATTTGTTCATTTGCTAAAACTGTCAATGTCTCTCTCCACACTAACAAAGGTAGTATAATCTGCATAAATACAGGTATCTGCCTTTTCTATGCAGTTAGGCAGGTCATTGGCATGAATAATGAAAAGAATTAGCCCCAAGATGGATCCCGAAGGAGCACCCTACTGAACCGACAAAAATTCAGATCTTTGTTTCCAGCATTCCACATACTGCGGCACCACAGTTTTGTTTCACGATTTTCCAAGCAGCTTTATTTTTGTTAGGATGGTTTGAAAGAAACTCACTGTTATTTTTAATTTAAGCTTTAGATATGTCAGATATGTCAAATTCCTTGGTTAAGTCAATTGGTTTTTCATTTCTGGGTTATTCGAAATGTTGTTAGATTCTCTCAGAAGATGAAGCCTATCTCTTATCAGTCTAAAGATGTTCGGAAAATCAATTTATAGCAACATTATTACCATTAAGATAATTATAGTTTTTTTTTTTCTGGCAAAGCCTGGTTAAGACTTTTCCCCAAATAACTTGTGAGGATCTCACAACTAGCATTCACATCTCTTTTCAACAATAAACCTCAATCTGTTGGCCTAGTATGGTAAAAAGCTTTATCATTCCTTTTGTTGTGATATCTCATACAAGTTTCCGAAAGGAGTTATTCAATTGAGCCTGTTTATTAAATATAAACGCCTAGCCATAATGATCAGACAAATTTACCTCAACTATGCTAGCCTCATTCGGGAAACAGTTCAAATTAGTCAATGCATGACACACAAGTAGATGTTACCCTATGAGGCTCCGATATTGTAAGTTTTTATTCATAGGAGCAGAACAACTTTCTTAATATAAACGTGTCTGGTTTATCTTCCATGAAGTTGACATTGTAATGACTACACATAATTAATTCTATTTGTTTTTTACTGATAAGATCAAGAACATCATCAGTTTTCTCGAAAAATATATTTATATTTCCTAATGGACTTCTGTAAAGGCACATCTGTCATCTCGCAGTGGATCTCGGATGACAAGACTGTTATTTCTTCAACTGGTTCTAATCTGAATTGATTTTGTATATAAATAGAGTAACTGCCATGGTTCGAAATAGATTGACTATAACAGTTTGCTGAATAATATTTCCGAAGTTGGTGGGTATTCACTTAATTGAATTTTAACCATGTTTCCTAGACACAAAACACATTTACATCATTATTAGTTGAAAATTCATCTAATTTTGAAAAATTTACTGTCAAGACCCTGTATATTTAAATGGAAAACAATTGTTGATGTGACTCTGCTATCCTGGTTCTTTTCAATCTTGGTAAGTCCTTCATGGCACGTCGGCTTTGTAGGTTCTTTATGTCCACTTCGCAGTTTCCTGCCGTTTGAGAAAAAACAGGACACCATTGCTCCTTGATGTCAGATTTCGGTAGGTGTTTTTTTAAGATTATCCTTTTCGATGGTAACTTTACAAGATGTGTATATTTCAGGATATTTAGATTTATGATTATCCACAGTAACTTTAGGGAAATTCAAAAGAAGCAAAGCCTTGGGATGTTCCGGTTTCGTATTTGATATTTGGTTATGACATACTCACGTGCAGCGAAGCATGTTTTGGGATTCCTCGAACTGCTGAGTTAAGTGAATTCTGACCAACAATTATTCTCCTTTTGAGATATCGGTCAATGTTCTTCCACTCACCATGATTATTACTTACATTGTTTGATGGTTGAATTTTCTTCACTTTTTGATGTGTTTTTGCATCTTTTGTAGAGGCGCTAACCGTATTGAAATCAAAAATTTGTTTAGTTTTCACTTCTCTCGTAAGAACAGCTTTGTAGTTGTTATTTTTTATATCAGGATTTGACCTTCTTGGAGAATTCACAGTCTCTTTCGTGTTAATTATTTTATCCTTATCTGAAATTAATGACTGTCCCATATATGGCGTCTGATGTTTAATGATACACTGATATTCGGAATCTTCCACTTTACTTTCGAGATGAGCAGGCTCAGTTTATTTCGAATTCAATTTTTCTTCTGAATTTTGTATTGTTGTTTTTTGAAGAAGATTAGTATACTCTAGTCCTTCCAATAGTTTTTTGGATAGAGCATGTTCTCTTTTAAGACATTCTGTATATTTTCCATCAGAATTAGTTTATATCCATCATTTTTTGGTGCCACCATCAAAAATGATTTCAAGCCAAGCATCTGTATATGATACAGGATAGAATTTGAGTTCACATAATATATCACACTCGATTATTTTCGAGTTAACAATGAAATTATCAGAACAGCTTGTACAAACACCCGGCGATATTACAAGATTAAATATATACATACATATATATATATATATATATATATATATATATATATATATATATATATATATATATATATATATATATATATATATATATATATATATATATATATATATATATATCGATGGTGTCCTGACAATATCTCCTATCTGAAAATTTGACATTAGTTTTGATTTTATTTGAGATAGGTGGTTTGGTTAGGTTAGGCTAATTTTCTAAGTGTGTCCCCAGGAAGATTTGAGTTAGATAGGTGGAATTACTCTATAATAACTATAAAGATTAAAAGTTATGATTTTATTACAAATATTGGAAAGTAAATAAACAAAATAAAAATATAAATTCTGCTTACACATAAACATAAAAACAAACAAAACTCCTATAAATATAAATAAACTTCAGTTTTTTTCATTTTTTGGTAAATTATCATAGAACGTATGGCAGTGTTCCGGAATTACTGACTTTAATTCTTGTAGGTGTTTCCACTTTGAGTAAGACAGTTTTAATGTTGATTTATGCAATTGTGGGTAACTGCAATCACTGACAGTAATACTTTTCGGTCTTATGGGCAACTCTCGCCATTCGTCATCAAAATCAAGCTTATATCGAATAATACCGTCGGGACTGTATGATAAGGCTTTTATGTCGGTTACAGTTGGATTGTTCTTGCATCGTCCTGGCCTAATCGAGTGATATATCATGCCTTTCTTTTCCGCAAAGTTTTTTAAAAAAGGATATTTCAATACCCGAGTTTCATATGGCATCGGCTTTTTTCGTGCTTCCATAGTGGCTCTAACATAATCAGCTGGTAAATATATATCTTTGCCTTTAAGTTTCGTGTTTTTACGTTTGGGCTTCACTCGTGACACATGTGATGCTACAAAAATTTTTTTTAATCCCAACTCGTCTCAGACCAGAAATGATCAAAAAGTTCTCTTCGATGAGTTTCGGAAAAATCTGAACAGAATCTATTTTTAGAACGAGCACAATTTCTAGATTGGCAAGTAGGGCCTAATTTCCGAGGTTCTCTTATAATATTGTAGTGCACAGAACCATCTCTTCGAGTATATCCCAGATATTGATTTCCTTTCAGGCGAAGTTTTTTATTAGCGTTTTTTTTTCAGGTGTCGGAATTTGTTAGCTTTCTTCTTTTTCCTTGAGTTTCTCCATCTTCTGAGTCAGTTTCGATATTGTTATCTAGAATTTGACTTTCTTCTTGCTCAGCAGATTGTAAAATAATGGCGGCGCTTTTTTCGTATTCTTCTGCTGCAGTTTCATTTAAGTTTGATACATTTTAGGGTGCTCTATGGTTGGTATAACACTGCAGAAATAAACTGACCATTCGTTTTTTACAGTCGTTGGGTGACTATACATCATGTCTTGTGTTAATATCAACATCATTTTCCAGATTATTGAAAACATTGTTCTCATCAAAAATTATTGGAAGTTCTCCAATATTAATGTTACTAGTCTCTTCAAAAATATTCTGCTCTGGTGAAACACTACTCAAGGCGAGATTGAGAATCCTTTTTGATCTATCAGACATTGTAGGTATACATGGATTTTACCTTCTCAAAAATATAATGAGATTATATTTTTGAAATAGGTAACGTAATCACGTGGAGTTTCGCACGTTTAGCAAAAACAAATTTAGAAAAGAGGCAGTCTGATTATGTTTTCTAACTTCATGAACATATAAAATGTTACTTATTAAATTCTAATGAGCTTACAACAAAACAAATACAACTAGTTTTATGCTTCATTTCATGTTGTTGATTAGAATATTAGATTTATACTAAGTAAAAACTACTGATTCATTGAAACAACCTACCTGTCATGAAACCACTTATGCTGTTATATGGCGCGCTTGTAGATAGAAGATATTTTTTAAGGTTATGTAGGCAATTCAGTTAGGAGATATTACTTTACACAATTTGAATACTGATACCGTAATGCTGCAGTTGGGTGCAGTTCGTGGCATGCGTATAACGATGCATTTGTTTGTTTGGCGCTAAATATGAAATTTCAGAAAATTTGCAGATAGGAGATATTGTCAGGACACCATCGATATATATATATATATATATATATATATATATATATATATATATATATATATATCTATATATATATATATAATATATATATATATATATATATATATATATATAATATATATATATATATATATATATATATATATATATATATATATATATATATATATATAATATATATATATATATATATATATATATATATATATATATATATATATATATATATATATATATATAATATTTTTATATATATATATATATATATATATACATATATATATTTCAATGTCAATGTGTACATATATATTTAATTGTTTAATTGATTACATTGTTTACATTACATTCTTTACACGTATTCATATACTAGTTATACATTACTATTACTATTAGATAGAATTTGAATCACAAAGAAAAGATAAAAACATAAAAGAATGCTAGATTCATAGACACTTGATAAAAATTCAATGGCTTTTATTTGGCACCTAGGTTAGGAAAAAGTATGTGCCATTTGAATAGGTCTTAGAGGTCCAAAAGGAGATAGAGTTATAAGCAATAAGTCTAAAGAGAAATAGAATTACATACAATACACAGGAAAAACTTAAACGTTAAACTTGGGAACTAATGTGAGAAAAATATATAATTACCATAATATAACATATATTATACCAGAAAATATCTGTAGAAATTTCTAGAATTTTGATAAATATACATTGAGGCAGTTTTATTGGATTTGTAAGGTTTATGCAGCATTTTTACCTCAATCGGTAAGTTATTGTAACATTTTGGGCCCAGGTAGTTAGAGCAATTTTTGAAGAATTCACTATTTGGTTTTGGAACTTCAATACATTTGTTAGATACATTTCTAGTGATATGACAATCATTAATATAATTTTTTCAATGTTCGTGTTTGTGTATATAACAACATATGGCATGAATGTATATGCATCTAATATTTTGAATTTTTTCATTATATAATAGCAGAGTAGAATACCTTCGACTTTTTTTAAAAATAATTTTTAAAATTCTATTCTGAATAACATTTAATGGCCTCAGAGCCACTTCATATAAGCCTCCCCATACCAGGATTCCATAACGTAATATAGATTCCACTAAGCTGAAGTACAGTGTTATTAAGAGGTCTAAGCTAAGAAATTGTTTCACAAGATAGAATTTGTAAACTAAGTATCTAAGTTTCTTTGTTACGTAGGTTATGTGAGAGTCCCATTTTAAATTTTGATCGATGATAATACCTAAATATTTAGAGGTTTTAGTTTCTTGTATTTCGGAGTTTAGGTTATCATATATTAATTTCTTAAATTGGGGACGATCAGCAGATGTTTTGGAAAATGCAATATAATTTGTTTTTTTAACATTTAGTGATAGTTTAAAGGCATCTAACCAATTTTTGACGTGTTTAATTCCTGCAACGGCTCGTATCTTCACGGCTTCCCAATCTATACCACTAAAGACAAGTACGGTGTCATCTGCATATGATATTACTTTACCCTGAATATCTATTTCAGTTAAGCTTTTAATATATAGGTTAAATAGTATTGGACCCAGAACTGTTCCTTGAGGTATACCAATCCGTACATTTTCAGAAGTACTAACAGTTTCTCTAATTTTGACTTTTTGCTTTCTGTTCGTTAGATAGTTTTCAAAGACCCTCAGCACTAGACCCCTCACTCCATTTTGTTCTAGGACATCAAGGATTTTTCGATGGGGTACCGTGTCGAAGGCCTTTGCTAGGTCCAGGAATACTGCTATACATTTATTATTCTTATTCATTTCCTCAGCAACATGTGATGTTAATTCATGCATGGCATCACTTGAGTTTAGGCCCTCGGTAAATCCATATTGATGTTTAGGGAGTAGGTTATTGGTTATCAAGTAGTCCATTAATCTTTCCTTTAAACATTTCTCAAATATTTCAAATTGCTAATTAAACTGATTGGTCTGTAATCAGTTATTAGATTAGGATTTCCAGCCTTATAGATGGGTGTTATTACAGAGGTTTTAAATTCATCTGGTACAATTCCAGAATTAAATATAAGAGTTATAATATGTTTTATGGGTTTCAGTAAATAGGGATGTAATAGTTTCAGATATTTAGCAGTTATACCGTCGAATCCAGGAGCGCTATTATTTTTTAGACTATTTATATATTTGATGATGTCATTTTCCGAAACTGATTTTAGAAACATTGATTTATTTATTGGGTTTACGGGAAACACTATGTTACAATGGGGAATATTTTCATGCATTTCGATACCAATGGAAGAAAAATAGGTATTACAGTAGGTTGCCATTTCTTTGTCATTTTGAAATTCTTTAAGTTGACTGTTAACAATTTGAAGATTATTACCCTTTTTAGATCTTTCATTGGTTGCTTCTGAAATTATTTTATATGTTTTTTTTTAGGTTATTTTTATTTTTGTTTAATTCGTTTCTTTAGTAGTTGTTTCTGGGTTTGGATATTATTTTATTTAAGTTGTTCCTAAACGTTTTATAGTAATTTGCTTTTTTCGTTGTGTAATTTTTTTGCAGTTGTTTTTTTAGTTTGTCTCTGGTTTTTATAGAATTAATTAAGCCATTTGTTATCCATGGTTTAATTTTTTTGTGAACTGTGACCTTAATATTTTCAGTTGTTTGTCTAGTTTTGACGTAGGATTGGAATTTCTCATAAAAATTTTGTGTTGCTATTTGTGGATTATTTTCACTACATACGCTTTCCCAAGTTTCTACTTCAAAATGCCTTATTAATGCGTCAGTGTCAGTTTTAATCACTGTGTTATATGTATCACATGATGATGGGAGGCTCCGTGGCTGAGCGGTATAGGTAACGCTATGCCGTCTTCGTTGACGGAGTTGGTGGGTTCGATTCCCACCGTGTTCTTGGGTGTTTGTATGCGTTCTGAGATTTTAGTGGTTCCACTCATTTAGTATTTGATGGCCAAATGTCCAGTGTTGACGAAGCCAAATTGTACGGAGGACGGGCGTGTGAGAGGGCACACGTCCCTCCTCTTTTTAAAAAAAAAAAAAAAACATGATGATGTATTTTTTTTTGATGGATGTGAGATGTTTATCATAATAGGGTTATGATCTGTTATGTCATAACTGATTACATATGCGCTTGTAAGTATTTTTTCAGTTTTTGTATTATTTCTTGAGAAAATATGATCTAGACATGACTGACTTTGTGGTCTTGTAACAGTATTGATATGAGACAAAAATCCATTTGTGTGTAGGGTTGCCAGATAATCATTTGTAATGTTATTGGCTACATCTATAAGGTCAATATTCATGTCTCCTATTAGTATTTCAATATTTTTATCTAGATAGTTAATTATAAAACTCTCAAGGTCAAGGATAAATGTGTGGACAGAGGTTTGAGGAGACCTATATTTAGCGCTAACGCCAAAGGATAAATTATTAACTTTCAAACTCACCCTAGTGACACATATGTTTGATAATTCCAATTTAGTGGTATTGACTTCTGCACTGAGATTCGACTTGATAAATATTATTACACCATCATTTCTGTTTATGTCACTATTGTTATAGAATGTGGTATAGTTCGGTAGATTGAAGTTAGTAGTTGATTGTAATCGAAAACATTCAGATAATATTATTATGTCACAGAATTTAATTTGAAAGCTTTCTAAAAATATTAATAACTCATCAAAATTTTTTTTATGCTTCTAATGTTGATATGTAGGACATTTAGAATTTTTCCGTTTATGTTAATTTTATTTGATACTTCAGTAGCATCAATGATTTCATTAATCGTATCATTCAATAGAATTCAACAAATCATTTTCCTGTGTAATATTCATTATTTAAAATTGGTTTGTTTCTAATCTGTATATGCAGTTTTATTTTGAAGTATCGTTTTATGGTACTGTAAAGAAGGACAAACTCAAATCTAGTGCAGAGTGCTCACAGTGTAGTTTGTATTGAATTTTTTCATTCGATATTTTTACAATTTTTACAAAAAGTTTTAACCTTGGGACATAGTCCTAGCTCTCGTCATGTTCTTCACTGCAGTTACCACAGACAGTGGAACTCCTACAATTTTCTTTTTTTGTGGTTAGAAGCCTTGACACTTGAAGCAGCGGGGAATGTCCAAATCTTCATAGACTGGAAGCCTCTCCCAACCAATACATAGTTTTTGTTTTTTTCATTATTGATTAAATGCAGTCGCTGAACACTCACAGTATATAGTGTTTACACCTTTTTTGTTTTTTCTGATATAAGTGGTTTTAACTTCTCCTGATATTTCATTTTGTTCTATGATGCTTCTGTCTATTTCTTCTGGTGTGATGTTTTTACTGAAGTTACAGATCTTTATTCTGGGCTTTCTCATTTTTGTTAATGATATATGATACGTATCTTTTAATTTATCTTGAGCAGCCTTTTCTAGAGTTTCAGTATCTCTTTTTGTTTGACAGGAAAGAATAATGGTGCCATTTTTTCCCATCTTGACTTGATTTACTCCTATTTTCAGATTGATTAAGTTAATCTTTTTATTTAATTCTAATTTGGTTTTTGATCCATCTTGTGATATTTTTGGTTTAATGATTACTTTGGGGGGATTTGTTTTCCTTTCATTATCAACTTTGCTTCGTTTTACTGTCTCAGCGTAGGTTTGTGTGGTATTTTCTATTTTTTCTTCATATTGTTTGATTTTTTCTTGAAGTAGTTCTATTATATCATTTTTACTATTTATTATTTCGTTCTTATCTTCAACTGTTTTTCTGAGATAATCAATCAATTCATAGTTTCTACATTTTTTTCAAATAAACTTCAGAAGTCGTGTTCGTAGGAGCATACATCGAATTTCTGAGGGGGACAATTCTGAACTTTCGTTGCAATAAATTTTTCTGCATTCATCACATGTAGAACATGGATATTTCTGTTCCTTAGTTGGTTGTAAAATATTATTGCATTCAGAGCATTGCATTGGCATGTTTATTTGTTAGTTTGATCCATTTCATTGGGTATATAGCAGAAATACGTGCGCTACTGGCGTTTGTGTTTTATTCTAGATAAGGAACGTAGACACTTATATATTTTTTTCCAGCTTTGCCACTTTTTGTTCTTCTTGTGGATATGATCACTTCTTATCAGTTTATACCGTTTTTTGTTTCTGTTTTGAAGATAGTCCGTTTTTTGTAACTTCAATTAGTTTTATTCACTTGCATATATGCACTAAATACTCGAAAATTATGAGGTATGCTTCAATGAGAATTTCACTATTGGATTCATTGATTTTTTTTGCATACATGTACAAAATTTCACTTTTTAATTTCACTTATTTCCCACAAAATTGATCGAAAATATCGGAGAATGATAATACTCCAGCCTTCATTGAGTCTGTTGCTATATATATATATATATATATATATATATATATATATATATATATATATATATATATATATATATATATATATATATATATCGTCGTTGCCGCGGCGTAACCTCCTAAGTGACAAAAACATGATTTGACAGGAGAAGCAAATGACTGATTTGTAAACAATTTAATGGTAACTTTTTTCCAAAAATAACAAAACTTCAACTATAGAGATAAACTACTGTGAAACCACCTATGTAACGTCTGAGCCTTAAACATAGGAGAATTCTTTTTGATCAATTTAAATCATGTTACGTTCTTTTAACAAATGAGTGCTTCCAATGATATCAAAATCACGTTTTGGATTTTTTGTCACATAGGACGTTTCACCGCGGCAATGACGATATATATATATATATATATATATATATATATATATATATATATATATATATATATATATATATATATATATATATATATATATATATATATATATATATAGATAAAGGTATATATTATTTTTTTTTGTTTACAGTTATCAGATCATGCTCGACTGTTGGTCGCATTACCCTTTAAAAAGGCCTTCTTTCATGGAGTTGAGTGACAAAATAGGTTGTATATTGGAAGAAGGTGTTAAGAAGGTGAGCATGAGAACCAATACTGGAGAATTATTGGAAAAATTCGGTTTTTGTTTCAGCATTACCTAGAGCTGAATATTCCGTACCTCGAAATTAACTCACTCAGATTTAAAGACAGCACAGAGGATTATCTGGCAATGGTTAGTTCTCCCAACTTCGAGAATTTGTCCTCTCCAAATCATTATATGAACGAGTTAGGTCAAACACGTGGTTATTTGAGTATGAGTAGTATAGGGACGTTCACTTCAAAGCCGCAGAATAGAGGAAATATATTTACCATCGAAAAGGAAAAGGCCAACCGTAACAGTGAAGATTCCGAATATGTAATAAAATATCAACCGATATTGGGACAAAATGAAAAATTATTTGAAAAGACAATTGGAACTGTGAGTAAAAAAAATTTACCTACAACAACATGAATTCCTTTTCACTTTGAATTACCTAATCAGTAATATAATATGTATTGGCATGAATATTTCAAATATAAGAAAGTTTGGACTCACAAATTATTTTAAATCGTTGAAACCATCCATTTGATCCTAATTTTTTTTTATATCAACCTATTTCTTGCACTCATAGTTCATACACAATATCACTCTCATAATGATTCCTGAGTACCTGTAGGAGTAATTTGCAAACAATTTTATATATTAGGTACGGAAATCAATCATACATTGAACATTTTATTACAATATCGACGAAGATTGCTGCTGACAAAAAGTTAAAGTAATGTATTCACAAATGTAAGGTATAAATAACTATAAACAATATTTCAAAAAAGTTCCTCTGAATTGATAAATTTCAAAAGAAAGCATATGAAAATTTATGAACTGAATATGCAACAACACTTTTCGTAAATCAATTAATAAATTACTGCAATGCAGTTTCGTCACGCGGCTTGCGCTAGCTAATTGATTGGTATGAATTTAAACAGGTTCAACGCCATGGCGGACACCGGTGGCCGCTATGCTTCTAGCCACTATGGTCACGGAGAGCAACGGTGTCTGTCCTATAATCCGAAATATGCCAGTCCCTTCTAGCCAGGCGAACTTACTCTTACGATATTCGGTATAGTAGTGTGTCCTCTGTCGCCATCCACTACCGGAAGTCTTGCTAGGTTGTTTCAAGTTTGACTCATTTTCGAAATATGGGTGGGTTTTTTTCTTGTTATTTCGAATATGAAGCAAAAATAAAAGAACTAGTGAAATATATTTTGTTCAAAAAGTAAAGATTATAATTTATTATGATACTTATTGAAGCAATCGAGGCAATATCTAGGACTTTCATCACATCAGTTATAATATGTTGTAACTTTCTTGCCTCTATTTTTTCAATCACACCTTCAATTTTTCTTTGATAACAACCTAGTCAGTATTTGGGGTTTTTCCGAGTCTTGCAGTCCACTTTAGCAAACTGATGTGTTCTCGATTCTTCGATTGATTGGTGAGTGTACTACAATCTTTGTCTTCAAATTTCAACAAATCTTCAATTACTGATAAACAAAAATCGTTCATCGGAATGTTGTTATTTTCCACAATTTTGTATATGATGTGGGCATTTACCAGTGATGTTTCTAAAAGAAAATGTTTTAGTTACAAAATTAAAAAATAAAAATACACTCACCTAACAGTACTTCAACAGCCAATTTTTTATACCATCAGATAGATTTTCTCAAGGCTGTATTGTAACTTGACATCCGGTCGGAAAGGTCAATCTAACTCTTGCCTGAATTCTATTGTACAAAAACTGCTGGTTTTTGAATTGTTTTTCCTCTTTTCTGGAGTTCTATCATGTGATCTGCATGGCATGTTGACAAAACCTCCCTAGACGTCCCTTCTAGAACGCAAATTATCTTATTAGAGATTGGTTCTACAAGTGACGTAAACTTATAGAATATTGGAGCTGACAAAATTCAATAAATTTTTCATAAAAATAGTATCTTTTCAACTGTAACCGCCAATATATATATGCTCTAGAAATTCCGTCATTTATCTATTGTTACTGAAATGATTGATTCCGGTAGTAACCAGAATCTCGAAAAAAATGTTTTGCTATAAACCTCTAACTTGTACATGGTAGTACTTACTCTTCACTCATGACGAGAAAGATAAGAAAAAGAGGTTAGAATTGGCGTGAAGGAGGAATAAAAAGGTACATGAAAATAGAAGGTAGTTATTGAATAATAAATATTTATTTCAAACTGGCCTCTATTTCGATCAGAACCAGTGAATCAATTCATTTACAAAGCATGCACTAAGTCACAAACGTGTGTGTTGCAATCAAAGGTGAGTTTGTGGTTACATGGCTTCGACGTCATCTCATCCGGGATCATCACTGTCTCCTTTAATCACTGTAGTCAGTTAAGGCAGAAAGGACCAGCTTCTGGATTTCCTAGGCATTTCATATAGCTAGTCCTCTTCGCCTTCTTCAGTCCACTGTAGTTACCGCAGACAGTAGAAAAAACCATTGATGAGTTCCTGCAGAATATATTGTTCAAGATAATATTCGGGGTAACTGGATCTTGGGTTCTAACGGAAACGATTCACATTCGTTAATGCACTTCTCTACTAGGCTTATTCTGATATCACGAATGTTTCATCAATTTGTGAGTAGTGTATGTGTAGCATATCGCGGAAACTTGGTGTTGATACAGTTCTGGGGCTTCTAAAACACGGTCGCCGTATTATACCAACAACGTTGCTTTGATTGATTTTTAGTCTGTAGTTTTTCCTGTCACAGCATATTGATACGTTAGATTAAATCATATATTTCAGTCATGACTTTTGTCTGCGGGTTCAGATTCAGGGAAATGATCAGGAAAAAATCCTTTCGACAATGTTCGTGATTCTTGCATACTTCTTCCGCCTATGTATCTTCTTTTTTCTCTCACTAATCACTGATTGTCGACAAGAGTTTCGAAATCAAATTGAGTACCAGAGGGCCGATCTCTAACCAATTGATATCGTGGGCTCTGTGGATGTTCAAGAAACCTACTTCTTAACATAAGCTGTAATGCACTCAGCTCACGTATAATGTTTTCTGTAAGTGGAATGAACATGGAGGAATGGTAAACCTAAAATGCTGAAGCTTTTCCCTTCATTTCTTTGTGAACTGGCACTTATCAGAAGTCGCAGAACAGCGCAGCACTAAATTATTGGTCGTTAAACGTCGGAAGAATATATCCTACGAGGTCAACAATACCCAGCGTAGTACCTCTACCCTTACGAAACCCAAACTGAGAGTCAGTTAAGTATCTATTTTCTTCAAAGTAATGATCTATAATTTTCAGGCACTGCAGTGTCATCTTTTTTAAATATAGGCGACACTAAGGCTCTTTTAGATTAGATTAGATTAGATTAGAGTTGGAAAAATATTCTCCTCAAAACATACATTGATTAGTTTCGTTAAGGGATAAATGATAATATCCTTTACTGTTTATATCAACTTAACATTCAAACCGAATATATCATAACTATTTTTTTATGCAGGCTGTTAATGATGTTTCTAATTTCGTTGAAGGTTACTTCACGAAGATATAAGGAAACACCCTAGTAAGGGACATCACTTAAAGGCTCTACAGAATTTGCATGAGATTTTTTGATCAAATTTTGAGCAATGTTTGAAAAGTACATGTTAAACTCATCTGGTGTACTCTCACATGGTTTCTAGTATTTTTCCATAGAGTCCCGTAGTTGATTTATAATTTGCCACATACACCTTGGTGGGTTGTGAGAGTTATTTATTAAGTTATCGTTATTTCTTATTTTTGCAACACGTATAGTTCTTTTATATATTAACATGTATTTTTATATTCTCACGAATAGCCTGGTTGTCTGGACTATCTACTCACATCCCTCAGCAAAGTTCTCCCTCATAGCACGTAGGGCATTACTGAACCAGATTATCGGACGACCCCGGTGTGCCCTTAGCGTATATCTCTTTTCAGGAAATGATTAAATATATGCTTCTCTGATGAGCTCCATAAAACAATCACATTTGACATCATCCCCACTTACAAAGTCCCATTCACACCCCGCCAAATACTCATAGAACCCAAACAAACCTGCCTGTGTTATATGTCTACATAATTTTTTGGTCTGGCATATATACTCCGGTCGATCAAGCAGTGCAAATCCAAGCAACTGACCTAAATCATCTGATATATGGGGATTCACTACCATTCCTAATTGAGTATCTGTATCAAAAATAACAAAGATATTATGTAGGCATCTATCTCCTCTAGTACCTTCATTTATTTTTTGATATAGTCCACAACTCTGCATTATACCACACAATTCAGAACATTTATCAATATTAATATCACTGAGAAAATCTAAACTATTGAGCTCAAAAGCCTTAGTTACAAAAATTGCAGTCCCTCTTCCTATAATCTGTTTTCTGGTGGAGCAGCTTTCTAGTTCATATCCCTCAAGTTGAAAGGCTTCTATCTCACCCTTCGAGTACCAGTGTTCAGGCACACTATTTTGATGTCTTTGTCAATAAGGAAAGTTTCAACTTCTTCCCATTTTTTTCTAAGTGGTCGAACATTAGCATGTAGGATCCTTATTACCGTTTGCTTGTCAGTGATTTGCATTTCGTTTGTGTTTGTTTCCTTGTTGAGAAGTAGCCTTTAGATGGTGCTGTAGATTCAGAAAATGGTTAACAGAAATTCTTTCCTGCCATAGCTGTGGATACATGAAGTTATCCCGATCGGTAAAGGGGAACTACCACCCTGAAAGAACTGCGTTGTCTTGATTTTAAAGTTTTGATTTTTTCACATTTGCATCCCTCATCCAGATTCCTGTTTTTTAGAAATGTTATGATATCTGTACTATATGTTTCAGGAGCTAAGCCTGAAACAAAAAACGAAGCAGAATCCTCTGTGCAGTTTTTTGAGTGGACACTTCGTCGTTAGAGCCTTGTTGTGAGACGAGATTGTTTTGTTGGTTCATTATCTTTCTATTACGTCAAACCTCAATCCAATTGTTTAGATTGTCATTTTCATCTGCCATAACAGATAGTTCAGGTATACACTTTTATTCCCCTTTAGTGCGTGCTCTTGGTAGGTCAGGTGTTTCATCTTTGCTAGTAGCGGCATCTTATTTAGACGGTGGTACCATAAAATCATGTTCATATATAATTTTTTTCTGTTCTTCGCTTATTCCCAATAAACCATTATCTATTCATCAATAATATTTTTTCCAGAAAAAAATTATTTGGGCCGAAAAGAATTTATAGATACAATTATTCGGGTCTTCTATTCAATAGCCAAATTGATCATACAACAACTCCCAACTCAATATTTTCAAAATTAGGGAACTTTATGTTGCCGACTAGCAATTTGCAATGGAAATTTCGTTCTTACTAATTATTTGTAACCATATTTATTCTAACCCTTTCTACCCAACTTGTTATTTATTTTTTTCTTGTTTTGTGTACATTCGAGAAATGTGATTATTTTGCACTCAGCATCTAAAGTTGAAACGCGCGACATGCGTATTTTATTTAATAAACGTTATAAAAAATTATTGGTATTAATCATTACTTTAATATATTGAATTAGGATATGATTCAAGTCGTCATGTCGTCATTCTCTTTCCTGGCTATTGAAATACTAGATGCTTTATAGTTTTTTAAATATGGTGATTTCAGTAACATTGTGGTGGCTCAACAATACAAGTTCAATATATCAATAAAAATAATTTATATATTTGTTCTCACTGTGAATCATCTTTCAGTTATATTGCTTTATTTTTGTTATGAAGATTCTAGAGAAAGAAACTTAAATATGTAGGTAGGTACCTATATGTTACAATCTCTGAAGAGTAAGTGAATAAAATGGGATAACTTTGAACAAACTTTTACTCTTTATATGCGTTCAATAAACATGTGCCTAGAGTGTTTCCTGTTCATTATTAAATTTACAGTCATTACAGAAAGAATCTATTAAACTATAATAAGCTCTCTGTCATGAAGATTATAGAAAGTAAAAAAACCGAAGAACAATAATAACAGAGTGCGATAAATTATACTTAAGGGAACTTCTTTACTGACAGGGGTTTCCCGACCGCACGCGTTTCTTATATTTTCAAGCCACGATGGGATTTACATAAGATACTATCGCCAAAGTTTGTTATCTGATGATAAAGCTTCGTAAGTTTTAACTTATTGTTAAGATAAGATATAGTTTTATTCAACTTTGTAAGTACTGAGTGAATTATTATTGCACAAAACAATTTGAATTGAAAAGAACAATGGTTATGTCTGCGTGAAAATTAATGGGTTTTTTCATTGTGATCAATTGAATAAATTAACAGTGTTTCAGCTGCTTGTTGCTTTAATGAGTATAGGTTTCTGAGTTTATTCGTTATGAATATCCGGTATTAAATTGAACATCTTCAAATATTTCTATATAATTCATTACTAATTAGATGAATTAAGAAAACTACAATTTTGCCAATATCACCTTATTGTCTATGAACCTAACAATTTTTTTGATATAATAAAGCAGCGAAGAATTGATTGCATGAAGATTACTGATAATTTCATGTTCTCTTTCACAGTTCACAGAGCAATATTCTTCAGAAATGGAAAACCAAAACATATATCTCGGTGTTGATTCTCCAAGGTGCAGTGTTTCCAATCCTTTATATTATGAACCTCCTTCTATTTCAGTGGGAACTGAAAAAAATGGAGCTTGAGATATTTGTGTCAGACCTAAGAAAAGTATTGGAAATAGGATATCACCTGCCAAAGATCGAATGACGATAGAATAACCTTAAGTGAAAAATATACGAACTAGGAAAATATTTTTTTATATCAATAGAAGAATTCACCATTTTACAATAGTTCTATTTACTATTCACACTTACATCTTCCTGCTACGTTTTCAATACTTATCAATCAAATAATCAAAATTTTTATATATGTATATAGTACAGGGTGTCCCAAGTTCGAGTGCCTATTAGACGTTTCTGGAGAACTGAACCTATTTTAAATCAGAAAATTGGGATTACGATATTGCTCGAGATTCTATACAGAGCTAAAATATTTTAGGACTCAAGCATTTCCGGTTGTACAGGGAGTGAAATTAAATTTCATGAAAAATTTTATTTTCAAGTTTCTCGTTCCTGATATGATCAAGCATTCAATTCTGCGTACGTTTCTGTTGGCACCATTGCATTTGTTCGAATAGTTTTCGAAATAACGGAAAAAAAAACTCAAAAGAAGTCAAATATGTGTAGTCAGTATTATGTTCATAATCATTATTTCCAACAACCTAAGCGTAAACCGTTTTTACAACATCGAAGAGGATGAATGTGGAAAGGTCATGCATCTCATGAATTTTGGAAATATCATCGAATGTTGTGTCGAAAATTGTGATCCAAAATTGGCCATAACTTCTGTTTTTCAAATTAGAACCCTATTTTTATATGATTGCGTTGGATTCTGCGAAGAAAAATAATGAAAGTTTTTCAACATGATTGTGCTCCTAAATTCAATAATTTCTGAGTTATTTGAGATTTTTCGTATTTATGGTATACGACAATGAAGATAACGAATAACAATTAGACCTGACACTTTTGAATAATTAATAGATAATTTATCTTCTATGGTTTTAGAATGTTCCTATGGTTTAATAAGAACATTAATCGAATCTTTTTGGATTCAATGAATTTGACTTTACTTACACCATAAATACGAAAAATCGCAAATAACTCAGAAATTATTGAATTTAGGAGCACAATCATGTTGAAAAACTATCATTATTTTTCGTCGCAGAATCCAACGCAATCATAAAAAAATAGGGTTCTAATTTGAAAAACAGAAGTTATGGCCAATTCTGATCACAATCTTCGACACACCCTGTGATGATATTTCTAAAATTCATGAGATGCATGACCTTTTCACATTCTTCCTCTTCGATGCTGTAAAAACGGTTTACGCTTAGGATGTTGAAAATAAGAATAATGATTATAATACTGACTACACATATTTGACTTTTTTGAGTTTTTTCCGTTATTTCGAAAACTATTCGAACAAATGCAATGGTGTCTACAGAAACGTACGCAGAATTGAATGCTCGATCACATCAAGAACGAGAAACTTGAAAAAAATTAATTTTCACTCCCTGTACAAGCGGAAGTACTTAAGCTCCGAAATTATTGAAGCTATATAGAGAATCTCTAGCAATATCGTAATCACAATTTTCAGATTTGAAATATGTTCAGTTCTCCAGGAACTTCTAATAGGCACTCGAACTTTGGACACCCTGTATATATATATATATATATATATATATATATATATATATATATATATATATATATATATATATATATATATATATATATTTATAATATATATATATATATATATATATATATATATATATATATATATATATATATATATATATATATATATTTTTATTTTATATATATATATATATATATATATATATATATATATATATATATATATATAATATATATATATATATATATATATATATATATATATATATATTATATATATATATATATATATATATATATATTTACATAATATATATATATATATATATATATATATATATATATATATATATATATATATGTATATATATAATCTCTTGATAATTATTAGCAATAACATGCATTAGCAATAACAGACAATAATAATCTAAAAAAACTCGATTTTATTAAAAAGTTGGCGTTTAGCCACGACATTCGTGGCTTTATCAAAACTTTTGAAAAAATTGAAATTTCGTGGTCATTTATTGATTTGAAAAAATTTGAGTAGAAAAAGACTACTATGTTTCACTAAAATTTTTCGGCTGTGGCCATTCATTGTTATTTATTACGTGCTATTCAGTCCAATATTAACATTCAAATCTGTTATTATTAGATGGTAAGGGAAACCACAGAAACCTTTACCCACGTAATGTTCGAAATAGGTTCAAATCAAAAAAAAGAGTTGAATAATCGGATAAATAGACGAAGCACTTAAACTTACTTCACGTATATACAGACATGAAACATTACAAAATGTCCATAAATTACTGATAAAAAACGATTACCTAATAAAACTTATACAGAAAATCACTAAAAATAGAATTCATAAACTTTACAACACATTAGAAACATCAAAAAAAGAAAATATTAACAAAAAATATATTCCTCTTCCATATATTCCTCATTTAAGTAATGAAATTTCACAAATTTTAAATCCACACGATATTAAAGTAGCCCACACCGCTCAAAATCAAATAAAACAAATATATTCTAAATTAAAAAGTGAAACACCTCTTCTGCAAAAATCTCATGTTGTTTATAGTATACCCTGTAATAATTGTAATAAATCATATATAGGACAAACTTTTCAAAATTCAGAAGAAAGATTAGAAGCACACAAATATACCAGAACACAATCCAAAGCACTTATAAAACATAAAAACAATGAGAATCATACTTTCAACTTTAATAGCACAAAAATTTTAGAAATAGAAAAAGATCAATAACGCAGAGAAATTTTAGAAATGTAACATATTCAAAAAAATTTAAATAAAGTCGTAAATGATAGAACAGATATCAAACATTTGAGTTCAATATACGCAGATTTAATTCTTTAATTTTTCTAAGAAACAACATAAATCAAAACAAAATAATTCAACAAAAAAACTCTAATCATAACAACGCATCTTCTTAGATCTTCTTAGACAAAATCTGAAATACTAGAATTTCCAATTTTTTTAAAAAGGAACTACCTATAGTTAAGAACATGTGATCTCCAAAATTACAAGTAATGTCTTTTTAAACACATCAAATATTTTAAACCTATTTTGTACATTACGTGGGTGAAGGTTTCTGTGGTTCCCTTCCCATCTTATATCAACAGACCTCTCTTTTGATACTGGACTAAATAGCACGTAATTAATAACTGAAGACGGCCACAGCCGGAATGAGAAATTTTTGAAAAAAAGATAAATAGTACCCTATTCTTTGACTTTTCAAAATCAAAATAATTTGAACCTATTTCGAACATTACGTGGGTAGTAGTTTCTGTGGTTTCCCTTACCATCTAATAATAACAGAAAAGCACGTAATAAATAACAAAGAACGGCTACAGCCGAAAAATTTTAGTGAAAAATAGTAGTCTTTTTATATATATATATATATATATATATATAAATATACAAAAAATATTTCAATAAAAAATGTTCATTTCGGGATATTTTTTGTATGTATGAAGTTGAAACGTACCACGCTTAAGTAAATAATTGTTTTTCATTCAGACAAACAGACAAATGACAAAAACGAAAAAGGGATATTAAAAAATAAAATTTCAATCTTTCGAAATGGCTGAGATAATCCATTGGAACAGGTATACTGGGACACCCGGTATATATATATATATATATATATATATATATATATATATATATATATATATATATATATATATATATATATATATATATATATATATATATATGTATGTTATGTATGTCGTTTCGTATTAATGTAGGTATATAAGAACAGAAAATTTGGTCTGTTAAGGAGAAACTGATTTCTTTAAACCCTGTTAGCTTATATGTAGGTATAATGTATTTAATATAAAAATTGTAAGTGAGCAGAACTGAACAATCACTTACTTGGGGAATCCAGGAACTTTGGATTGTCTGGATGTGCCTGCTTGAATAGAAAATAAGGAGGACGGAAATGTTCCTGTAGTCTGTATAAGCTGGAGTTGTGTTATATTCGGATTTACACTAATCACTGATGTATAGCTAAATGAACAGTGATGTTTGAAAGTATTTCAGGAAGTAATTCACAGAATTCGTGAATTTGTAATATTTCAGCATAGTGCTTCCTAGAAATTCTTAACTCAATTGCCGTCGCGTCTCCACACCTCGATTGAACGGGTGATAAAGTTAAAAATGGACCGAGTAAAAGTATCTTGTAATAAATATCTATTAAAAAGAATATGAGTGAAATCTAAATTTTCTAATAAATATATCGTCCATCAGTTTTAACTGCTTACAACGTTACGGAAGGTATTCTTCGCATTGTTGGACACATTCCGAAACTTTGAGAGAGAAAATTCATATAAAATATACAGTAAGAATAAAATATAAATTCAAAACAAAAGTTCAGAGTTGCAAAGTTCTGCAATGAAGTAATTAAGTTGTAACTTTGAATTAATAAAGAAAGCAAATGTAAAGTATAATTGTAATGGTAGTAAGTATTGAAAAGTAACAAAAAAGTATGTTCTTCATGTATGAAAACTGAAATGAAAAAAAAATAGTATATTGTTTTAATAGGATTAAAAGTGGTACTTTTTGTGGCGAGACTAAATGTCGAGCCACAAAAAGTGCTTTTCTACGAATGAAACATGCGATTTTTTCCAAACGATGTTCAAACGATATAATTAAGATAAATATTTTTAAAAAGGATTAATAAAACGCAAGAATCTTAACAATAGGTTGTATGTGCTACAGGATACAAAATATCAAAAAATACTGCATTCAATGATAAAAATAATTCGAAAAAGATAATATGAATAATTTTATATATTAAAACCATATATCAAAGTGACTGAAGTGAATGAAACAAAAAATTATAAATCACTTTTTCTTGATCTCTGACTTGCATCTGATCTCATACTTCTATTCATCTGCATTTTTCCATCTAACATTTTCAATCTTATCTCTTTAGCGAATAACTTCTCTCTGTGTAACTGTTCCTTCACTCTTCGAGGTATATCATCGAAAAAAAAATACATTGCCGCTACGATGAGAGCTATTATATTCTGCAATGAAAAGTATGACGGTTTAATATCATATAATACCTTTACCTGTAAATATTTATTAATATATATATATATATATATATATATATATATATATATATATATATATATATATATATATATATATATATATATATATATATATATATATATCAGATTTTGCTCAAGATTTCATGCATCATGTCCTATTTCTGAGTCTAAGCGTTTTTGACATATTCAGGTATTTATGTCAAAAATTACGGTAACAAACTTCATTCAATTATCAATTTTTCCTATGAGGAAGCCTTTTTACTTACTCTCGGTTAGATTCCTTGTTGAGAAGGACCTACTGTAATAGATTTTATATAATATATACAACTTATCATACAGAGTTCAAGAAATAAAATCTAGAATGACATTGAGAATACTGACGAAAATCAATTTTTTCAAATGGAAAGCCCCAATTTTTTTAATTTTGTAGTATTAATCATAAAAAATTAGGGCAATTTTTTGAAAGATTTTCAGATTTCGTAATATTTCCGATTTTATATTTTTATATGGCGATTTTGCTTTTAATCATTTAATAATTAGATATAAGATAGCCACGATAGTATTTGACATTTCGAATCATCGTAATGGCACCCCGGTTATATTATACAAAGGCAGCTTATTTCAACTTATTTATTATTTATGGACAATGTGCTACAGTTATTTCAAGAACATGTGATACATTTATGACATGATATCCTCAAAAACAGAAAAAATCACCAAATAATATAAGACGAATTATAGAAAACTTGAAGAACTTTGGACCCGCAAAGGAAAAATGTACAGAAATAAACCAGTTATTAACAATGAAAATATTGATATCGAAAACTGGATATAGAAATTGAAAAAAATTATTATAGTGAATGCTCGAATTGGTGTCCTTGAACTTCCACACATCTTGCGCATCTAAGCCGCAACTGTTCATGAATGGCTCTTCTTATTGACTGTTGGTCTAGGTCTTCAAATGCTGTACTTACTCGCCTCATGCAGTATTCCATGGTGATTACTGCGGTGTTATACACGTTATTTTTCACTGTTGCCCATAAATAAAAATCGAGTACTGATAGGTCTGGGGAGCGAGGTGGCCAAAAATGTTTTCCAGATAATTATTTACTAAATCGGCATTATGTGGAGGTTATGTTGATGAAAAACGCTTCGAAAATCAGCCTGCTTGTCTAAATAGTCAAAATTCATTTGTTTCTGTTTTTGAGTTAAAGGTGTCACAAATGTTTCACATGTTCTTGAAATAATTTCATCACATTGTCCATGAATAATAAATAAGTTTGAATAATCTTCGTTTGTATAATTTAACCGGGGTGCCATTACGAGGATTTGAAATGTCAAATTTAATCGTGGCTATCCTAGATAAATAATTGTTCAACGATAAGATGCAAAGTCGCCATATAAAAATATGAAATTGGCAATATTTCGGAAACTAAAAAAAGTATAGATAACTTCATACAAAGTTAGCTTCTTTTTTACGCTAAATACTACAAAACGAGAAAAATAGAGGGTTTCTATTTAAAAATGATGAGTTTTGTCAGTTTTCTCAATCTCATTTTAGATCATAATTTTCGAACACTCTGTATGATTAGTTGTGCAAATATTATACAAAATCTATTAAAGTAGGTCCTTTTCAACAAGACATCTAACCCATAGTAAGTAAAAAAGGCTTCCTCATAGGTACAATTGATAATTAAATCAGGGCTTGCAATTGTCATTTTTGACATTAAACCTGAATATGTCAAAAACGCTCAGACTTAGGGATAGGACATGATACATGAAACAAGAATGCAATAATATATGGGGTATCCTATTTAAAATAAGCAACTTAGGATTTATTTCCGGTATAACCGGAAGTAACCAATAGATAAAAATATTTTAGCTGTATAGGCCCCAAAACATCTAGCAAGCTTCTAAAATTTCAAATTTTTCCTACATTCAGTTTCTGAGATATCGATCGATGCAGTTCGTGGTAGATCATCCTGTATATATATATATATATATATATATATATATATATATATATATATATATATATATATATATATATAATATATATATATATAATATATATATAATATATATATATATATATATATATATAATATATAATAATATATATATAAATATATATATATATATATATATATATATATATATATATATATATATACAGGGCTATACAAGTTCGAGTCTATGCATGGGGATTTCGATAACGGTAAGACATGCAAAGTTGCATATGCAAGTTATATGGATTTAAAAAATCTGATTTAGCTTCTTTTGTCTGAAGTTTTACAGAAAAAATCTAAACTGTCGAAATTCTCCTTTTGCATATATCTTTTTATTTTAGTAATTTTTTTAAAACAAATTATCACTTTGCAATTGCAATTTTTTGCAGCCTATCAAAATTACTGAATAAAAATTATATACAGGGTATCTATTGATTGGGCCACCCTCAACTTTCAAATACGGACCTGTATTTTTTATTGGATTTTTTTTATTGCTAGCAGCCATGTTTCATATTTCAATAGGATTTTCACCTGAATTACACAGTATTTAGGAAGTATTGAACAATTACCAGTGAAATTTCTATATTTTTCTTTAAATTTCAGCTTTGATAAAAATATATATAATAAGGTATTAAATGCCTAGTATCAGTTCAATATTTTCATAACACTTTATGATTTAGATGAAAATGAAACGCCAATAGAGATATGACTCTTGGCATTCGAAAAAGTGCAATAAAAATACAGGTCCGTATTTGAAAATGAGAAGTTGAGGGTGGCCCAATGTGTACGATACCTTGTATATACATGTCATCCAGATATTTGAAAATTATACAATAAGTTGCTATGGGAAAGTGAGTGAAATTTGAAATAAATTAATTAATTACAGCTGGAATTTTAATTTTATTGTTAATAGTTAAATATTTCCAAAACACTCACATGTTCATACATATGAAAATACTACGACAATATTAAACATGATTCTTGGCTTTCAGAAAAATGCAATAAAAAATACAGGTCCGTATTTGAAAATTGAAAGTTGAGGTTGACCCAATTTATACGATACCCTGTTTATAATATTTTTATTTAGATATTTGGATATATATATATATATATATATATATATATATATATATATATATATATATATATATATATATATATATATATATATATATATATATATATATATATATATATATATATATATATATATATATATATATATATATATATATATATATATATATATATATATATATATATATATATATATATATCAAAGACAACCGCACTTCTGTTTTGTAGCAGGTATAAGAGACCAGATACTCAGAATTAGATACAGCTTGAGTTGGATGGCGTTGAGATCAACTCGTCAGACAAAACAAAACATTTAGGACTGATTATAGACCAGAGCCTAAGATTGAAAGGTCATATTAGTTCACTTCGTCAGAAGTGTTACATGAGAATGCGTATGCGTTATGTCAACAAGCACATACTGAATTTCAAAATGCGTAAAAAGCTAACCGAAACTTTGGTTCTTTCAGTTTTGAATTATTGTAGCATTGTTTACTACCCTTGTCTCGACCAGGAATCCCGTAGTCAATTGCAACGCATTCAAAATACATGTTGTAGATTTATTTTCGACCGAGGGAGATATGATCACATTACACCTTGTTTCTCGCAAATTGGATGGTTAAAAATTAATCACGCCTTTGAGTTGAATTTCTTTGTCTTCCTATCTCGTTTGATCAGGTCTAAAGCTCCTTCTGACTTGTACAAAAAAATCGTGTGTAGAAAATCAGTTCATAATGTCAACACCTGACATATTACTGTGACAATGCTACAGCATTCCTCCGCCATGTCAGAGCGCTGCATTACTCATAATCTAGTAAAGTACTTCAACTCTTTCTTCTGTTCACTATGTCTATTTCTTCATTGTCTAGATATCGACATACTCTTAGGGACTTACTCTTGGCCAGGCAATGAAAATGATAATGATGATATGTATGTTACTATCTCTGTATCTGTGTTTTAGTATTTGTTTCTCTTGTAGTGTTCTTATGATGTTTACTTTATTTTATAGCTAATTTACGTGTTAAACCAGGTAGGTTAAGAGTTAAAGAGTAGCTTTCAGCTAATCTTCGCCTGCCTGGGCAAATGCTGTGTATACACATTTGTGGAAATAAAGTCATTTTATTATTATTATTTATTTTATATATAAATATAAATATAAATATATATATATATATATATATATATATATATATATATATATATATATATATATATATATATATATATATATATATATATCTATATATATATATATATATATATATATATATATATTATATATATATATATATATATATATATATATATATATACAGGGTTTATTTCACTAGGGTAATGTCAACTTTTAATAACTATTTGCATAAACATTTACTATTCGTTAAAATACCCTATAATTATTTACGCGTTTCGACATCTAGTCATTTTCAAAACAATTTCACAATTAATTCAATATTTAACACTCTTTGTACTACATAGCAAGGTCGTCGATGTCATACTGGTTGTCTCACGTGATTAATTCCTTCTCTCTCTTAATTCGTATTTTCTCAGTTTTTTCGGTGAATGATGTTATGGTATATTCTTCCGAAGTTTTCAATGAATACTGTTTTCAGTAAATACAAACTAACTTATATATATATATATATATATATATATATATATATATATATATATTTTTATATATATATATATATATATATATATATATATATATATATATATATATAAATATATATATATATATATATATATATATATATATATATATATATATATATATATATATATATTATATATATATATATATATATATATATATATAATATATATATATATATATATATATATATATATATATATATATATATATATATATTATATATATATATATATATATATATTATATATATATATATATATATATATATATATATATATATATATATATGTATATATATATATATGTATATATGTATATATAAATATATATATATATATATTATATATATTTAAATATATATATATATATATATATATATATATATATACATATATATATATATATATATATATATATATATATATATATATATATATATATATATATATATATATATATATATATATATATATATATATATATATATATATATATATTATATATAATATATATATATATATATATTTTTAATATATATATATAATAAATATATTTATATATATATTATATATAAATTATATATTTATATATATATATATATATATATATCTATATATAAATATATATATATATATATATATATATATATATATATATCTATATATATATATATATATATATATATATATATATATATATATATATATATATATATATATATATATATAAATATATATATATATATATATATTTATATATATATATCTATATATAATATATATATATATATATATATATATATATAATATATATATATATATATATATATATATATATATATATATATATATATACATATATATATATATATATATATATACATTTAAAATATCTCGATTACTCACCTGGGAGATAAGCATAAATCCAAATTTCCATGCAAGAACGTAATAATAAACTTCTGTTTTCTCATATCTTCGATCGTGATCTGGGGGATACCAAAATCCAAAGCTTATGCATTCCGTGATATTGCCAATCTCATTTTGCTGGTGCGGAGGTAAATCACGAACAGCATGTCCTGTAAATGGAAATCCGCAGAAATTACAAGAATTAATCTGCTCAAAAAGCTATTAATATGTATATATATATATATATATATATATATATATATATATATATATATATATATATATATATATATATATATATATATATATATATATATATATATATATATATATATATATATATATATATATATATATATATATATAATTATTCATTCGAATTGTTGTTGCCTGTGGACTTTTTCTAATCTTTTGATAATTATTAGCGATAACAGGCTTGTTGAATCTCAAAAAAGTCGATTTTATTAAAAAGTTGACGTTTCGCCACGACATTCGTGGCTTCAAAACTTTTGATGAAGCCACGAATGTCGTGGCGAAAATTCAACTTTTCAATAAAATCAAGTTTTTGAGATTCAAGAAGCCTGTTATTGCTAATAATTATCAAGAGATTAGAAATAGTTCACAGGCAACAACAATTCGAATAAATAATTATATATATATATATATATATATATATATATATATATATATATATATATATATATATATATATATATATGTATATATATATATATATATATATATATATATATATATATATATATATATATATATATATATAAATATATATATATATATATATATACATATATATATATATATATATATATATATATATATATATATATATATATATATATATATATATATATATATATATATATATATTTATATTTATATATACTTTCAGTGCAAGGGTTAGGTCTAATAGACCGGGCGTTTTGTTTTTATGGCGCTATTTTCTGATGTCATTGAATTGAGTGAGGAGCCCCGCTGTAACTTTCGGTAAGCTCCTTCCCTAACGACGAGTATTGTTTTCAGTCAAGATTATTACTTAGGGCATGATAGATCACGAGAAACGTCTTGTCAGACCCGACCCGTGCGTTGGTGTAAGTATTCGGGGAATAATCGAGTTATTTTTTAGTTGTCTTTATTGTAATTTTCTGGAAAAGTACGCATTATATTTTATTCTATTATGGATCTTCATGCAGTTGAAGTAAATAGACTTGGTAAATTGTTCGAGGAAGTTAAAAACGATGTCGAAGTAGATACCGATGATGATTGCCGATCCCGACTTCGTAGAAATTTCAAATCCCGAATTCGTAGAACTATAAGATCCCGAATTCGTAGAAATATCAGAACACGAAGTATTGTAAAGATCGTGAAACAAAATATTACTCTAAAGAATGTAATAGTTTCTTATGTTCCGAGCACGTTGTGATTTTTTGTTCCGAATGTAGAGAGCAAAAGTAGTAGATATTTCATATGAACTTTTTTATTCCTGTTGTTGTACTAGTTGTTTTATTTTAGTTGATAAAGTTTACATTACCTCTTATTTAAAGAATCCTAATATCGACATTATTTGTTCAGGCATTTTTTTATCATTTTTTTATTGTCCTTGATACTAATGTTAAAAAAAGAAAAAACTTTAATTTCAATTAATAAAAATATGAAGAATTGAGAAAACTAGATTTCTTATTATTCATTCAAGTTGAAGAAAACTCTCCATTACCTCAAATTATAATATAAATGAAACTAAAAAAAAGAAAATTTTTATGAAAAAAAATATATTGAGTTAGGGTCTGAGAGACCCGACCCGTCTACTGGCGCAACTTTTGTTAACCCGTGTACTGAAAGGATATAATATATATATATATATATATATATATATATATATATATATATATATATATATATATATATATATATATATATATATATATATATATATATTTATATATACACATATATATCCCAAAACTCAACCAACACACATTATACTGTATCAGTCATATACGAGGTTTATCAAAATGAATGGGATTCTTGATCAACAGTAGTAGGTACTCTCATTTTTGACCATATTGAAATTTTTATAGAAAAGATATGCTAATAATAATTTCCAGATGTTCAATATATATATATATATATATATATATATATATATATATATATATATATATATATATATATATATTAAATATATTATATATATATATATATAAATATATATATATATATATATATATATATATATATATATATATATATATATATATATAAATATATAAATATATATATATATATATATATATATATATATATATATATATATATATATATATATATATATATATATATATATATATATATATATATATATATATATATACCCTAACAGCACAAGGATGTCCTAGGTATGTCCTTTTGATGTACCGCGGTATCAGTACATGATTGGGATATCCCGGGGATGTCCCGCATAATTTGTCCAGAGGACATCCCATCTAGAATATCCATAGGATATCCCATTCATGTCCCTGGAATTTTCAATATCCACTCACATATATAATAAGAATCGAAACTCGTAGAAATATTGAAAGTGTTTGTTTTTCTTCTGGACAATAATTATGGAGAAAAATGAAATATATCTCATACATTTCTGGGAAGTGACTGTTTCACAAGTAGAAAATTATTCCTTTTGGCAACATTGTTTGAAATATTTTGTGTTCTGTCAA
>JARQZK010002421.1:0-10000 GCA_030704885.1 Cynegetis impunctata | reverse complement strand
AACATGAAATTCTGAGTCGAAAATGTGAAACATGCTCTATGCCTAAACCTAGCCGTTTCAGAGCTATTTGACATTTTATAGAAAATTTGACAGGTGCAACGGTTTACAAGAACCGGTATAACTTTCTTCCTGTAAAAGGAAGGTACTCATTTGCTTCTTGTCACATGAAAAGAACACAAGAAGAACTACGTTCTACAACTGAAATTAATTCAATAATATCATACCAAGTGTTCCGTTTTTCGCGTTACATTTCGTCAACTTCAAACCGCGAAAACTTGTTTAGGTCAAATGGAACACCCTGTATTTTTTTACGTCAAGTTGTGTAAAATTGAATTCCCTTTGTTCTGATATTAGCATTGTGGGGGTTAAGGTTACAAATTTTTGAAATATTTGTGATTTTATTAGAAATTCATGAATAGTTGTAATCATTTGATCAAAATAGCCATGATTAGAAACAATCAGTCATTATCTTATGTCAAAAAATGCCAGCACGTTTAAATTATACCCACGAAGACTTTTTAACTTTGTTTATTATCTATGGAGAATGTTATAAAGTAATATCAAGAACTTGCAGCACATTTGCTACTCGATATTCAGAAAAACGGAAAATAACACTAACACTGTAACATTCGTATTAATCGAATTGAAGATATGGCATGAACTAAAATAGTATAGATAACATCAATTTGAAATATCATTTCATTTTAATTTAATAAATGCTCAAAATTCCGCCCTCGAACCTCGACACATTTTTCGCACCTTCGGATTAGTTCCTCATGGGTAGCTCTTCTAATTGAATCCTGTGATATGTTTTGAAAGGCATTTCTTACTCTCTGCATACAATCTGCAATGGTTGTTAATGGACCCTCATAAACTTTATTTTTAATAGTTCCCCAAATAAAATATATATTACTTTATTACATTCTCCATAAATAATGAACATATTTAAAAAATCTTCGTGGGTATAATTTGAACGTGCTGCCATTTTTTGACATAAGATAATGACTGATTGTTTCTAATCATGGCTATTTTGATGAAATGATTACAACAATTCATGAATTTCTAATAAAATCAGAAATAATTCAAAAAGTTGTAACCTTAACCCCCACAATGCTAATATCAAAACAAAGGGAATTCAATTTTACACAACTTGACGTAAAAAAATACAGGGTGTTCTATTTGACCTGAATAAGTTTTCGCGGTTCGAAGTTGACGAAATGTAACGCGAAAAACGGAACACTTGGTACGATATTATTGAATTAATTTCAGTTGTAGAACGTAGCTCTTCTTGCGTTCTTTTCATGTGATAAGAAGCAAATGAGTATCTTTTACAGGAAAAAAGTTATACCGGTTCTTGTAAACCGTTGCACCTGTCAAATTTTCTATAAAATGTCAAATATCTCTGAAACGGCTAGGTTTAGGCATAAGGTATGTTTCACATTTTCGATTCAGAACTTTATGTTCTTTTCGAAAACTCTAAAATATATAGGGTGTTCTATTTGAAATAAGCAAGTTGGTATCGACTTCCGGCATAAGCGGAAGTGCCAGCTGCTTGTAAATATTTTGGTTGGATTGGCCATACCGACATTAGTAATCATCTAAATTTTCAAAATTTTCTGATCCGTACTTTCTTCAATATCGATCGATTCAGTTCTCGGTGCGACACCCTGTATATATATATATATATATATATATATATATATATTTATATATATATATATATATATATTTATATATATATAAATATATATAAATATAAATATATAGTTATATATATATATATATATATATTTATATATATATATTTTTTTTTTGACATATGAATGAAACGTCAGATTTCGAATCTGAAGCCAGCACCATGTACAAAAGAGAGTGTTGTTCTGAGAATGATCTTTCTATTTTTTTTTCATGAACAAACTAATTGAAAAATAAAAACTATAAATTCTTCCAAAACTCTGAGAAACCGATTCTTTAAAAATAAATATCTCAGAGATAAATTTCAAGACATAAATGCGCAACTTTGCTAAATTTGAATTACCCAATTTACCCTTGCCGTTTGCCTGATCTAAAAGTGTAAATACTTACGTTACTTAAGGCGCTTATATAAGATATGAAAGTTATGATTGTATTCCATGATCCAATTCCTGTTGCCATTACCGGTACCGGTCTTCTACATCTACTTAGTATTCGAATGGCACAAAACCTAAGATCCACTAAGTTGCATATAAAGGCTATTACTGCAGCCAAAGGCGAAGCAGCACCAAAAAATGCCATGTAACCAAACTGTATCACTGACAACAAAAAATTTTGTTAATATATATATATATATATATATAAACAAATATTTCATATTTGTACTCACAGTGCTACGATGAATACTCACTCATTTCGAAGAACTCAAGATTCAAAAACATCTTATCAGGATCATCTAGATAGTATTCTTTCTCCCAAGTTGGAACATACATTTTAGTGTCTGACACAGTTGTAGTTTGCAAAGCAACAAACCGAGATTCCTTAAGCTGTCATGATTCAAAATTTATTAGTATAGCAACAAATAACTTAAAAACTAATTGATAAAGCAAAGAGTGGTTTAAATGATTTCCGAACTATATGTCTTATAATAGAACATCAATTAAAGAATTGTTCAACACAGATTTCTTCGAAAAGATCAAGCATATATATATATATATATATATATATATATATATATATATATATATATATATATAATAATTTATTTCCCTTTCTGACAAAATAACATTTGTATAGGAATCGTCGAATAAATATCAGATTTTCCATAAAAATCTTCTACAGAATATGAACATTTATCAACCAATATATTTTTCAACTTAGCCCTAAATACTTTTAGACTAGGGGACTCAATGACAGACTTTGGCAGGTTGTTGACAAATTGTGGCCCCAAAGAGTCAGGTGACTTACATGCTACCTTAAACTTATTGTAAGGAACATACAAATCATTTTGCTGACGTGTATTAACCTAATGTTTATCTTTCACTAAATTGAAAATACTCTTATTAGTATAAACATATATACATATTTCAAAAACAAATAAGCTTGTAAGAGTTAATATTCCAAGTTTTTGAAAAAGACTCTTACAGGAATATAAACTGGAAACACGAGATATACATCTAATTATTCTTTCCTGTGATAAAAAAACTTTACAAGCAAGAGATGACCAACCCCAGAAAATGACACCATATCGTAATCTCGTTTGTGCGTGAGCAAAATATAGAGAAACTAGTTGTTTTTCATCTAAAACAGTGCGCAAGTTTTTAAACATATAAACTACACTATTCAATTTTCCCGAAACATATTCGCTATGATTTTTAAACTTGAGACATTCATCCAAATAGACTCCCAAAAATTTTATATTAATACTTTGTTCAAGCAGTTTTCCCCCTGCATAAACATTTACTCTAAGGCACTCACTCTGGTAATTATGAAACCGTATAAGTGCCGTTTTATTGCTGTTAATAAACAAGGAATTACCACCAAACCATCTATTCGCTGCATCTACTACTTCATTACATTTGCGTTCCAAACTACTATCTAGTTTTTCAGATACTAAAAAAGAGCTATCATCAGCATAAACAGTCATTGCATCAGCAGATATACAGTCAATGTCATTTATATAAAAAACGAACAGGATCGGGCCCAATATAGAGCCTTGTGGGACACCTATGTTTACATTCACACATCTAGAACTGATCTGTTGTTCCGTTTTCTCATTGCTAAAAAAAAATGCTAACATATTGTTTTCTGTGTTCAAGAAATGTCTTTATCCATTTTAAAGAAGAATCATTTATTCCATATTTCGATAATATATATATATATATTTATATATATATATCTATATATATTTATATATATATATATATATATATATATATATATATATATATATATATATATATATATATATATATATATATATATATATATATATATATATATATATATATATTCATTTGAATTGTTGTTGCTCGTGAACTATTTTTAACTCTTATATTGATAATTATTAGCAATAACAGGCTTGATGAATCTCAAAAAACTCGATTCTATTGAAAAGTTGACGTTTCGCCACGACATTCGTGGCTTTATCGAAACTTTTGAAATATTGAAATTTCTTTGACATTTATTGATTTGAAAAAATTTGAATAGTTAAAAAAGACTACTATGTTTTATCAAAATTTTTTGGCTGTGGCCGTTATCTGTTATTTATTACGTACTATTCAGTCCAATAGTAACATTCAAATCTGTTATTATTAGATGGTAAGGGAAACCACAGAAACCTTTACCCACGTAATGTTCGAAATAGGTTCAAATTATTTTGATTTTGAAAAGTCAAAGAATAGGTTACCATTTATCTTTTTCTCAAAATTTTTTTATTACGGCTGTGGCCGTCTTCAATTATTAATTACGTGCTGTTTAGTCCAATATCAACATTAATCTTTCTGAACTTGTTGATAGACTATTGTAGTTTCATTAGATTTGCAAATCTATTTGTATTTAAGACTTCAATAATTTCAGTTTTGTTCGTGTTCAGAAGAGATAATTCGTCGTAATGGAATCCGAGAAATATAGAATAATGATCAGTAACATCCGCATTGATGACGAATGACTTATATTTCAGGTTGGCTTAATGTGAATTTGTTTCTATAAAGATATGGTCTATACATGTTTAAGTTGTTGGTGTTACCCTTGTATAAGATTTAATACATGATTTAATGCACTTATCTCGATGACATAAGTGCAAAATAAAGATTCGAAAAAATGTCTTTCTTTTTCAATATATCAATATTTGTGTCTCCAACAAATATTTGAGAATATTGTGCAAGTAATTTTCATTGTATGACATCATTCTGATTGTTTTTGCTATCATTATAAAGTGTGTTGAAGCCTGTGATATCAAACTCATCGAAAGATTCGACATTCCAACATTCACTCAGTCAGAGCTGTGCCAAAGCATTGTGCTTTGTGCTCGTGAAAGCACTCGGAGCCCTTTTGTGCTCCCGAGCACTGTGCTTCCGAGCCCTTTTCAAAAGCAGTGCTTAGTGCTTAGTAATTGAAGTCCTTCAACAAAAGGCTTTGTGCTTAGTAATCCCAAAAGTGCTCCCGAGCACTGAAGTGCTCCCAAGCACTTCTGCGGATTACTAAGCACTAAGCCCTGAGCCAAACTTGTCGTAACACGAATATGCGTATGCGGCGGCGCTATGATCGTGTGTTGATATCATTCCAGTGATAAACATCTCACGTTAGTGTCAAGTCAATAAAAAAATTATTTATGAAATACAACACACTCCTTCCATCAAGTGCTCCTGTTTTCATTTGCGTCTATAGTAAATGCACCAAGACGTCATGCTCTGAGTGACAGGAACTTCGAAAACTTAGTTTTATTAGAAGCTAATGGGGATGTCTGAATTTTGTTATTTTGATGAGATGTACACCATTACTTATATGTTACTTGTATGTAGTCAATGCATTGAATGAAAATTTAGGATTTTTTTCATGGGCATGGAACTCAACTATCTAAATCGCATAGTTTTTTCAGTACCTATATTCTGATGAAATATGAATAATAAGCATGGGATTTTTAATATGAAATATTGAATCTTTCAATACTCTGTGCTTTCCAAAAGGGTTTCTTCTATTTGATATATTAATCATCACTTATGTGATTAAATACTAATACTAAGATTCTACACAGGTCCTTTTTTATCCTATTTTCAATAAAATCTGTGTCATTTAGCAAATATCAATGTTCGTAGGTCACAGATTACAGAAGCATGTCTTGTTTCTGTATTATTTAAATTTAAATGTATCTATGATCTTTATGAAATTGATCAAAAATGGCGTGTGATAATGCCTATGCTTAAAGTTATTTCTGTATCAAGGTAGTTATAAGGATGCTAACTACAGAGGGCAACAGATTTCAATCCCGAGGGACGTAAGTCACCCTCCGTACAATGTACGATTTTTCTGAGAATTTAGTGAAATTCCAACTTTCAATTGGATCTTTCCCTGAACCTCTCTTCGAGCAAAATGACGTGCGGGACAATGAAATCTACTGAACCCCTTCGAAAATTTTCTGCTCTTTTCAAATATCTCAATCAAATCCCAAAATTTTAATATACGGTTGGAGGAAGTCCCATAATTTTCAAATGCGGACCAGGAATTTTCTAGAAATTTAAATATGAATCGGTCGACCTGTGGAAGTGAATCATACGTTCCAAATATCAACCGACTATGCTGATTGGTTTAAAAGTTATGAGGAATTGAAATTTTTGGCGCATAAACTCGGTTATGGAATTGATTAGACCTATCATATATCGATTTTTTGGACTCGTCTAGGATAGCTCTAGCTCAGGTTGTCGTAGGTATGTTCATTAACGAATGGAACATCCTGTATAGTTCTGTACCAGCTCATAGTGAGCATCGAATATGTAACACCCTGTGCATCTCTTCTCACCCGTCAGTTGCTTAGTGCTCGAAATGTCAAATTACTTTCAAAAAGTGCTAAGTAATCGCGAGCCTTTTGTAAAAATGAGTGCTTAGTGCTCGAGACCGGGAGCCTTTTTTTTCAAGTGCTTAGTGCTCGAAGCACTATTCTTCAGTGCTCGTCACAGCTCCGCACTCTGTACAATCATATTATTTTCCTAGTGCTTCTAGTATTAACATGTACGATGTTCAATATTTTTTATTTTATTTCATATATTCAATTGATTCAATTACAAATTCAATATTTGTAATGTCCCATGGATCGCCATCTTTACACTAAAAACCATCCAGGATGTTAATAATAGGATCAATCGTCATTATGGTAGGTAATTTGTTTTACTTTTTAACACGTTGGCGACGATGTGCGCCACCGGTGGCCCCCAAACGAGCTATCCTTGCAGACGATGCGAACCATCAGTGGCCACTGATTAATATAAGTTTAGACTCACATAAAATTTCACGCTTCTAAGATAAAAATTTTATATTGGGGCAACGACTATAGCAATAGAACATGTTGCTTCGGGTACCACCGATTGCACACTCGTTCCCTGAGATAGGTGTAAGAGAAAAAATACATTCAGATACATAAAAATTTATGTTTATTTTTTTGAATCATTTCAATACATGATAGTACAAAAGTAAGTGACCATGAATTAGTAAGTATGCCTAACTACGAAATCAAAAAACATAAATCTAAGTAACAACATACTAATAAAAAAAAGTTTATGCTCAAAACAAAAAATCATCAGTCTGAAGTTTAAAAAAATTAACATGAATAAGTATACCTTACTATGTACTAAAAGAACATAAATCTAACTAACAACACTAATAAAAAAAAACTTTTATGATCAAAAACACAAATTCCAATGGATTTTACATGGTGACCACCGGTGGTACCCGACGCCAACAACGAAAAAATATTCATTGGGGGCGTCAGGAACCACCGATGGTGCATATCGAAAACGGAATCAAACTATAAAAAAAACTCATATTTACTGTTCAAAAACACTTTATTTATACGAAAAATACAAATTAACAAAAATGACACATAAAAATTTTTCGTCATGACTTTATTGGTATACAACCAAACCATCGTCGCGAACGTGTTAATATTTTAATAAAATATTTTTATGATGGAGAGTTCGAATCGTACGTTACATGTTGTAATTTTTTTAAATATTTATCGTTAGTAGTTTTACAAATTGTGCAACATTTTTGGTGATTATTTATTACAATTACATACGGTGTGATTTCCACTGCACTCTTGTTGTTTTTGATGGAATGCTTGGTATTTGAAGCATCGTAGCACATCCAAATACTCAAAGACTGGGTAACGTTCCTACCCAATGTATACTTTCATATTTTTTTATTATATTCTTGAATGGAGCTGAGGAACATTCACAGTAAATTGTTTTGTCCTTTTTTGTTTTCTTTGATATATGTAATTTTAATTTTCAGTGATGTTGTTCTGGTCTCATAGGGCTTTACCGATTTCTTCCATAGTCATATCTTGATTGAAATTTGTAATTTTTATTCTTGATTTCCTTCTTTTTAGACATGGATATATTGTATTTATTTCGTAGTGTATCATGTGCTGCTTTCATCAATAAATCAACTTGCTGTCTTGACTGACATTTAATAAACATTCCTCCATTATTTATAGTTTTTATGTTTTCGATGCTTCTTTTCAATGCAGCGGGATTAATAGATTCATTAATATCATTCTTTGTGTCTATGGATGTTTGTACACATTTGGGTATTCTTCTTCGTTATTTCTGAGTAGAAAATGTTATTCTGCGTACCTCTTGTTTCTGCAATATGTCGTTGTTTTTGCGTTTCTTCCATCTCTTCAATTCGCTCCTGTAGTACTTGAATAATCACATCTTTATTTTCGAATTTCTCTTTTTCATCCTTTATTGTGTTTTCGAACAAATTATTGATATTCCATTTTCTGCAGCTCTCACAATGGAAATTAAGTATGCGTCTCTGCAGAATAATGCATTTTACTTCTGATGGTGACAAATCTGAGCAATATCAACATTTTGAAACGGACTCACTAAACCAGTTATAATTCTACTTCAGATACGACAATTATCAAACTCATACGCATTGATTTAAGGTACTTTGATGAATCATGAAACCTATTTATCTAAAATTGAAGAATTCTCAAACTCTAGTAATTAAATAATTTTAAATAAAGATCCTACAACAAGATTTTCGAAAATTATCAAAATTGCTATTAATGAGGCAAAGTCGATAATAAGTGATGGTGATATAAGAAATTTAGTCATAACTAATCCACAAGCACCTCAGTTATATTCTTTGATTAAGTTTCACAAAAAGGAAAAGTTTCTAGTACCCCTGTAGTTTCAATTATAACAGCTCGAGCTGTTAAATTACGAAATTTTTGATTGACATAGTTAAAAAATATATGAAATTTCAACCCAAGTACGCCATTAAAAATTCATACGAGTTGGTTTAAAACATTCAAAATATTGTTTTACCTAACAATTCGGAATTAGTTTCTTCAGATGTGAACAATCTATTTCCTAGCACTCCGCCGAATGAAACTGTAAATTTAATCAGAAATTTTCTTATTTCTTATAATGTTCATCCACTTATACAGTCAGATATTACTTATTCACTGGAAATTTGTTCAGAACAAATTTATTTCAGCTTCAACAACGTGTAATAGTAATAAGTCCTTTGTTAACAGAAATAATTTTGTATAATTTAGAGAAAACTATTATGAACCAATTCAGCAGTAAATAATTTGTTTATTGGTATAGGTACGTTGATGAAGTCTATGTTTACTATACTGGTACCGATAGACAATTGGATAATTTCATTAATTATATTAATTCCATACACTCATGCATCAAATTTTGTCTAGAAACTGAAATAAATAATTCTATTAACTACTTAGATTCAACTATTACTAGAAAAGGCAACAAACACGAATTTTCAATTTTTCATAAACCATCTCATACAGATATTACAATTAATAACACAACACTACACCCAATTTCACATGAACTAACTGCTTATCATAGTATTCATAGGCCTTTATAAATTCCGATGTCCGAAGCTAATTTTCAAAAGGAATTACATATAGTTAAACAAATGGCAGTAAATAATAGTTATTCACCCAATCTGATTAACAGTCTCATTCAGAGGAAAAAAGTCAAAATGGCAATTTCAGAAGTTTACCCACTTATATGCGAGAAGAGTACAGTATTTAATAGTTCAGCATACTTGGACAAACCTTCCGAAAACCTGAAATTATTTCTTCATAAAAAAATTTCATAGTTTTATATAAAACTAGCAGTATATAGCATTGAAAAATTGATTAAAAACAACAAATCAAAAATTCATAGAGTTGAACGTACTGGTGTTTATAGACTCAACTGTAACGATTGTGAAAAATTCTATGTAGGACGTACAATTAGAAATTTCAAAACTCCAATACAAGAATATCACG
>JARQZK010002420.1:0-48604 GCA_030704885.1 Cynegetis impunctata | reverse complement strand
TTTGTGTATGCGGCTTCAACTTCGACAGTTTTATGCCAAAAAACTCTATTTCTAGCTTAATTGATAACAAACGATATCTAAAACAGTGAAACAAAATACAGCTTCCTACCATGTATAGTTTAGAAAAAAAAAGTGGTCCAAAAGTTAAAATCACAAAATTTTTTTTCTTTATTACTTGAAAACTTTTTATTTGTGAGGTACTGGAGAGTAAGTAAGTCGAATAGTCTATAAAAAGTACATATCATGTTGAAACTGACGTTTTTATACCATATGTTCATTTTTACAGGCATACCTCGTAGATAAAAATGTATTAATTATTTTTCATCTTGAGGTGATCAAGATATTAATTTAGAAATTGATGAAGCTCATCTCGATATTAACCTTGTTAGGTTGAGACTATTTTCGAGATATAAAAATGTTACAAAGTATCAGCTATGGATTCAAAATAATGAAGACCGAGAGTCGGTGTCGGGGTACTACTGTACCTGTAAATCAGGTCCAAGAACACTCGGAACATGTGCTCATGTGGCAATGGTGTTGTGGTACCTTAGTTATTCTGGTATGCTCCCGCACGTGAAATATCCTTTTACTAAAATTATAGATTCGGTAAACAACGCGATTTCAATTGATATTCAAATGTGAAAATAATTATTCATTCAGGATACTAGACTTATGGTCGAAGAACGTATTTCACTGTACCTGTATCTTGAAAAGTGAGTCTATGGATCTGGAAGAAGCGATTCCAAACCACCCTGAACAATACAAACTGAATATAAGTACTATTCTTACTTCTCTCGTTGAAATCCAATCAGTCCCATTAGAATCATTAGATACACTCTCATTTTTCGACATTAGGAAACGAACATACGGTATATGAACTTTAGTTTTAACATGAATGTGGCCTGTTTTTTAACTATCCGATTTGGCAATGAACTCATTTATTTTTCCAGTACCTCACAAATAATCCCTGTACAAAATATAAAGAAGAAAAATTCGGTGATGTCAAATTAGACCATCATTCTTTGTAAATTGTACATGGTAGAGAGTTGTACTTTCCGTCTACTATTTCGGGTATCCTTTGTTATTATTAAGTAAGAAATAAAGCCTTTTGAAACATAATTGTCGAAGTCGAGACCGTGTACACAAACCCATCGAGTAAACAGCCTGTATATGTCGGACTCAATTTTGAGTTATATGAGTGACTATTGTCAAGCTATAGCTTCCCACTGAGGTTATCGCATTTCACAGAAAGTCTGTATGTTAACAGCATTTTCTAAAATTGTAAAGATGGTTTATCGAGACATTGACATTTGGACCACTCTATATCCGAACCAGCCGTGGGAACAGAATTTAAAATTGATATGTTTCATAGCTGGCCAGTATCTATAATATATCCAAAAATTAGCGAATTTAACTGTCGTCATTTTTTCTAACTAAATGTGCGGGGTCCTTTGATCGAAAAATCTATAATAATTCCCAAGAGATGATAATGGTTAAGGCTGTAACTACTTTATTAGATAACATACAAAATAATTCACTCTCAGCTTTGATGTAAAAACTCATTTATTGCTATAATTACGTAGATAATAATTTAAATAATTTTGTTGTTACGCAGCTACTCATATACAAGTGAATAGCTTCATAGATTACATAAACTCGGTACATCATAATTAGCCCAGTCATTATAGGATTTAACTTCGGAAAAATTCCTACTTAGCTGAATTTTTGCATTTATTACGACATTTTTATAAATATGTGAAGAATCGACATTGATATCGTGCCGGCTAAAGAAGGCCGAGAAAATCAGTTTTCGGCGAATATCTTGCGACCTTATTACTCGGACGTCAATAGAGGTAAAATTGTTCATCGTCCAATTATATACAAAAAATATCAACTGCATTTTCTGTACGATCAACCGTTTTTGGAGTAGAGCACTAAAAAAGCGACTAGAATGGATTCGCATACATTATTATATAACGTAAACCAAGGCGTAAACTCTAATGCTTTATTCATGTTTTCAAGTATATTGAAAACTTTCATCTGATGCTCATGTATTTTGTGAAAAATATACGTGTATTTCAGAGTTTTCGGAACTAAGGAGAATTCACTTTAGTAGATCTTAACAAACGACCTCCACGTGCAGATGTTTCGTATTTTATTGTTCCGAGACCCGCCTTTTATGCCTGTTACGGCTTGTCGGAATGTGTTTAGCTCAGTTGAAAAATATTTCTTTAGTGTTAAAGACCTTATTTTAGTAGTTTCATACTCTTGAACAATTTCCGTAATGAACGATTCATGTTTTATATGCAGTGAATTTTTGATAGTGAAAATTGATAGTGGAACTCAGGAACTTAAATGAAAACACTTTTTATCACATATCATGGATAATGAATACTGGGGAAACATGAAAAAATGAACGCTCGTTGCATTCTACCTCAAGGGTGATGCTTTCTCAGCGCTCAACTCCAATAATGGTTGATCTAACAAAAAAAAGCAATAAAACATTTTTGTGCACGGTGAACAATTTTAGTAAATTGACCTCCGATAAAAAAAGTCGTGAGAAATTGGCGAAAAAGTAATTTTCGCGCCCTTTTAAACTCCATAATTTTTTTAGCCGGCCGGATATTCATCAAAATGCCGTAATAAAGGTGTGTAAAAATTTCACTTCGACTCACTAGGAATTTTTCCGAAGATTGGGGCTCAAAATATTTGAAATAACGGCATTGAGTATCAAATTCACAACAGAGAGGGAAAACACTTTATAGCTTTTTTGAAATCGCACATACATTAACAAAAAACTTGATTTTCAAAATTTTCATTAATCGCCATTCACAGATCATACAGTACATACCTATCACTTTAGTCCAACACAAAATTCCAGCATCATATAGTAGAATGGTTCATAGCCTTCTCAATATTCAAATCATGAAAAATATATAAGTTGACCATAATCAATTAAATATAAGTAGAAGGTCTTGAAACAAACCCATTAAAATTGATTGATGATGACAGTTCCAGGAATTCTATTGTTATACATGACAGCTCAAGGTCATAAATCATGGCCGGTCTATTGTTATGTGCAGTCTTTTGTTAGACCAGGTGTTTCTATTGTTTGGGCAGGTGTTCGGGCAGGACCGTATTAACTAATGATTGAGGGTCGTGAGAATTGAATATTTTTTACAAATTTAGACCAAAATTCGTAAATCGTAAGAAATCCAGCCCTGACATTAGTTATTCGACGTGTGTAATATTTCTAAGAAAACACACACACAAAAGGTTGACGCGAATATCTCTTCTACCGGGTCTATTGTTATACATGACAGGTCATAAATCATGGCCGGTCCATTGTTCCTATTGTTTGGGGGCAGGTGTGCGGTGCAGTCTTTTGTTATACCCGATCTATTGTTAGACCAGGTGCGCAGTTTATTGTTTGGGGCAGATGTTAGGGCAGGACCGTATTAACTAATGATTGAGGGTCGTGAGAATTGAATTTTTCTTCACAAATTTAGACCAAAATTCGTAAATCGTATGAAATCCACCCCTGACATTAGATAAGTTATTCGACATCTCCAGGTATTTCTAAGAAAACACACACACAAAAGGTTGACGCGAATATCTCTTTACAAAAGCGGGTGAAACCCGTCGCTGGCATTCAACGTGGGTGGGCAGGTACAAAATCGTGTGATTACATAGAATTCCGGCGCGCCAGTGGTGGGGGTAGTTTCTATATTAACCTTAACAAACTCAGAAGAGTTTAGTTTACTTCTTTTACAGAATAATTCTTGAAAATCTGCTGAAAAATGTTCGGATTCAACTACTCCTCCGATATTTTAGATCGCGAAAGTGGAGTGCTGTATTTATACCACTTATTTATGCATCTAAGCTGGGATGCGAATCACGCATCCATATACAATACAGATTATATTGATCCTGTGAGTGCAGAGAAGAAGGCTGCCGAATACAGGTCAAGTGCCGAAATCTGTACAAAATTCATAGAGGGGCAACTAACAATGGCGGAGGTCATAATGCAATTGGAGACAAACAATCATGGTGCCTACATGAAACACATTAGGGAATATCTAACTTAGGATGAGTTGGATATTCTCGCTGAAGAAGAAAAGAACGAGGCCTCGGATTTCTTCAAGAATCTGAGTAATCTTCAGTGGAAGGTAATTGATGCAGTATGCGAGGCTGCAGTTACGGATCCGTCTTTTTTGAAAACCGGTGTGGAGTATGTACCAGTGTATACAGATGATGAATACGAGTATAATCCCCAATAGTATGAGCTTGTGCAGGTGCGTAAATAAAAAAATCATATACAATGGTCGTCCTCCATACTCAAAAAACGCCCACGCACACACACACACACACACACACACACATACGAAGAGGTGGAGAGGGTATAATACAATCATCATAATTATAATTTGGAGATGGCCAACGGGATTCCAGACGGACAAATCAAGGAGAACAGTGCAAGAAATGAAACTTCAAAAGAAATACCCCCAGAGTTCCGGCTACCACTACACGCCTCAGTCGTCATCAATAGATGGTAATTACAACTCAACAATATAACAGAGTATTGCCCAATTGATTATTTTGCCGATTCAATCCTTACTGAAAATGCTCGTAATGGATATACAAACTTGTACTGAATTCATAAAATTGAGATACAATGACTATATAACAATAAACTTTATGTAAATTATGTATTAAAAATAAAGGTATTCTTAAAAAACATGTTATTTATTAATTATTTCTAGAATTATCTAAGCATTTAACATACAATTTTGAGTCTTAATAACAACTACTTGATTTTTTCTCAAGAAGATGGAATGATGTGTTTTACGAATGTATAAAATGTAGTTGAATAATCATATAGAACAAATATTTTTTAAATCATAACTTTACTAGCTTCTCTTTTAAAATTTGTTTTCTTGGGCTGTGTTTGATTAGGAGTGAATAAAACGTAGACGATAAATGAATACGATTGATGAATATCTTAAAATCATAACATTACTAGAAATAGTGTTTTAGAAAATATAAACATGTATTCGATTAGGAAAGAATAAAATATAGAGGATAAACATATCCAACGACAAGTATATTTTTATGAAATAAAAGAATTCTTTTTGAATATAAATAATTTTATTTGAATTTAGAACTCTACATATGAAAAACGCTCTATAAAATGTAGCTCAATGTTTTTTCTGAGAAATTGTTCAATTACTTACGCAATTATTAAATCTCGTAAAACATATTTGAAGAATCCATAAATTAATGATTAGGCAGAATGCGAAATTTTTTATTATAGATCTCATATTTTCCTTTTCTGTTTAATTTTATGTATACCGCAAGATTCAATTTGAAGCGTAGATAAAAAAAATGTAATTTACCTGGAATGAAAAAATATTTTTCCTTTAAATAATCAAAACAAAAGTTTAATTATTCTCTCTCTTAGTTGGAAATATCAAAATATTTCTAAAATTTCATCTATGTAAATGAAACTAAATTCACTTTCCGTTTTAACAACAGGGTTTACGTTATGTCCAACGAAATTAATTTCTGGTTCCCCTAATTGAAATAAAGATATCGAATAATTATAAACATACAATACAATAGTACCTAGTCCTCCAAAATGAAATTGATGCATTTCATATTGCTTCAATCATTTATATTGGCCAAACTGATAAACTTATCAATCAAAACTGTTATTCAATCAAATCTTTTTAGATGTAATTACGAACAAAAATCTGAAATTTCATAAAACCTATTAGGTATTATATGAATATAAATAATTAATTGAATTTATGATTCCTGGATACCTTTTACTAATGATTTGTACATATATTCAATTTGGCGAGATTGAATAATTTATTGAACTTTTGTCATATAAGATTCACAAATTTTTTTTATGGAAGAACAAAATAACTTAAGTAACTCTTTTCCTATAAAATGCATGAAATTCATCAGATCAATCAAATTTTATTTCTTTGATTGGACAGAATGCGAAATTTTTTATTATAGATCGCATATTTTCCATTTCTGTTTAATTTTATGTATACCACAAGCTTCAATTTGAAGCGAAGATAAAAAAAATGTCATTTACCTGGAATGAAAAAATATTTTTCCTTCAAATAATCAAAACAAAAGTTTAATTATTCTCTCTCTTAGTTGGAAATATCGAAATTAAAAAAAAAATGTAATTTGAACATTCATTTACAGGTATCATAACAGCTCCCTCATACCCGGGGGAAAAAAGGGTACATGTATAAAATTTTAAAAATTCTAAATCACATGTGTGATAAATCAGTTGTAAATATCGTATATTATTACGATGAATGACGGACAGCTTTTTGAATAAGAAAAACTTTTCATATGAAATATAGACAAAACCTCCTAGTGTTTAAAAATTATGATGCTAATACGATCAATATTATATAAATAAATTGATAGGGAGTTAAGCATTATGTATTTAATTCAACTTAGATTATAAATTATAACCCATACTTTATATGAAGTAGTAATAAAGTTAAATTATTAATTCATTCTATTATTCTACATTGAAAATTTAATAATTTTATAATTGTATGCATAGTTATAAACAATCACATACCTTGCCATGTCAAAAAAAAGCCCACACACATCTATACTAAACGGATAAAATTGTTTTATAAAATATGGAATAAGAGATTGCTTTTCAAATATAAATAATAGTGTTTGACTTTAGAACTATGCAAATGAAAAAACGCTATATAAAATATTGAACGAACATAAATGTTAAACTTTTTCACTGTACGCCGCTGACAATTCGAATAAATTCATTAGTACACTCGATGAATTATTTTTGGGTTGAATTCCCTTGGGGAGTTATTTGGGTCTTCTTTTTTCGAATTACATAACTTGCTTGTGAAACATAAAACTACTTTTTGAAAGATATGAAACTTTATTACCAAATTTGACAGAAAGTTCATAAAATATATTTCACAACTTGAAAAGTTGGGTAGGCTATCGAAATTTTCAGGAAGCAGACGTCTTTTATCAAATTGTACCGAATAAATTTTAGATTCTGGTTGCTACACTATATGATAATTTTATTTTGATAACGTGCTATTTTTTTCTAGGGATCTGAAATTCGTTCACAAATCTCTTGAATTTTTAGGAAGTTTTTCCCGTTGACCGCAAAAACTGTTGAAAAACATTTTCCGAAATATCATTACATACCTTTGAAAGTACTATTCCATATATTTAGTTTTGATCATTACTACAATTAGATGACCAACAGCTATTTTCTAGTTTCAATTTCAAAAATTGAATTTACGTATTCTGTAAATAAACCGTCCTTTTGTTTCTTGAAAAATCAAAATTGATATGATTGAAACTTTTTTCATATACATGAAACGGTTCGAATGCTTAAATAGACTTAATGGAACTTTCTTCATATAAGATTCACAAAATTTTTATGGAAAAACAAAATAACTTTGCATGTAATAAGATGCCTGAAATTTTTTTCATCAGATTTTATTTCTTACGAATTGCTCAGTGAACGCATTCATAAGTGAAAAAATTTTGAATTTGTATTATTTTATCATTGACAGTTTACACTCGATCTAAGTTATATTTGATAAACTCACTAGATCGTATGCTAATCTGTGAAAAATGTTAGTATGTTTCACAAGCAAGTTATGTAATTCGAAAAAAGAAGACCCAAATAACTCCCCAAGGGAATTCAACCCAAAAATAATTCATCGAGTGTACTAATGAATTTATTCGAATTGTCAGCGGCGTACAGTGAAAAAGTTTAACATTTATGTTCGTTCAATATTTTATATAGCGTTTTTTCATTTGCATAGTTCTAAAGTCAAACACTATTATTTATATTTGAAAAGCAATCTCTTATTCCATATTTTATAAAACAATTTTATCCGTTTAGTATAGATGTGTGTGGGCTTTTTTTTGACATGGCAAGGTATGTGATTGTTTATAACTATGCATACAATTATAAAATTATTAAATTTTCAATGTAGAATAATAGAATGAATTAATAATTTAACTTTATTACTACTTCATATAAAGTATGGGTTATAATTTATAATCTAAGTTGAATTAAATACATAATGCTTAACTCCCTATCAATTTATTTATATAATATTGATCGTATTAGCATCATAATTTTTAAACACTAGGAGGTTTTGTCTATATTTCATATGAAAAGTTTTTCTTATTCAAAAAGCTGTCCGTCATTCATCGTAATAATATACGATATTTACAACTGATTTATCACACATGTGATTTAGAATTTTTAAAATTTTATACATGTACCCTTTTTTCCCCCCGGGTATGAGGGAGCTGTTATGATACCTGTAAATGAATGTTCAAATTACATTTTTTTTTAATTTTGATATTTCCAACTAAGAGAGAGAATAATTAAACTTTTGTTTTGATTATTTAAAGGAAAAATATTTTTTCATTCCAGGTAAATGACATTTTTTTTATCTTCGCTTCAAATTGAAGCTTGTGGTATACATAAAATTAAACAGAAATGGAAAATATGCGATCTATAATAAAAAATTTCGCATTCTGTCCAATCAAAGAAATAAAATCTGATTGATCTGATGAATTTCATGCATTTTATAGGAAAAGAGTTACTTAAGTTATTTTGTTCTTCCATAAGAAAAATTTGTGAATCTTATATGACAAAAGTTCAATAAATTATTCAATCTCGCCAAATTGAATATATGTACAAATCATTAGTAAAAGGTATCCAGGAATCATAAATTCAATTAATTATTTATATTCATATAATACCTAATAGGTTTTATGAAATTTCAGATTTTTGTTCGTAATTACATCTAAAAAGATTTGATTGAATAACAGTTTTGATTGATAAGTTTATCAGTTTGGCCAATATAAATGATTGAAGCAATATGAAATGCATCAATTTCATTTTGGAGGACTAGGTACTATTGTATTGTATGTTTATAATTATCCGATATCTTTATTTCAATTAGGGGAACCAGAAATTAATTTCGTTGGACATAACGTAAACCCTGTTGTTAAAACGGAAAGTGAATTTAGTTTCATTTACATAGATGAAATTTTAGAAATATTTTGATATTTCCAACTAAGAGAGAGAATAATTAAACTTTTGTTTTGATTATTTAAAGGAAAAATATTTTTTCATTCCAGGTAAATTACATTTTTTTTATCTACGCTTCAAATTGAATCTTGCGGTATACATAAAATTAAACAGAAAAGGAAAATATGAGATCTATAATAAAAATTTCACATTCTGCCTAATCATTAATTTATGGATTCTTCAAATATGTTTTACGAGATTTAATAATTGCGTAAGTAATTGAACAATTTCTCAGAAAAAACATTGAGCTACATTTTATAGAGCGTTTTCCATATGTAGAGTTCTAAATTCAAATAAAATTATTTATATTCAAAAAGAATTCTTTTATTTCATAAAAATATACTTGTCGTTGGATATGTTTATCCTCTATATTTTATTCTTTCCTAATCGAATACATGTTTATATTTTCTAAAACACTATTTCTAGTAATGTTATGATTTTAAGATATTCATCAATCGTATTCATTTATCGTCTACGTTTTATTTACTCCTAATCAAACACAGCCCAAGAAAACAAATTTTAAAAGAGAAGCTAGTAAAGTTATGATTCAAAAAATATTTGTTCTATATGATTATTCAACTACATTTTATACATTCGTAAAACACATCATTCCATCTTCTTGAGAAAAAATCAAGTAGTTGTTATTAAGACTCAAAATTGTATGTTAAATGCTTAGATAATTCTAGAAATAATTAATAAATAACATGTTTTTTAAGAATACCTTTATTTTTAATACATAATTTACATAAAGTTTATTGTTATATAGTCATTGTATCTCAATTTTATGAATTCAGTACAAGTTTGTATATCCATTACGAGCATTTTCAGTAAGGATTGAATCGGCAAAATAATCAATTGGGCAATACTCTGTTATATTGTTGAGTTGTAATTACCATCTATTGATGACGACTGAGGCGTGTAGTGGTAGCCGGAACTCTGGGGGTATTTCTCTTGAAGTTTCATTTCTTGCACTGTTCTCCTTGATTTGTCCGTCTGGAATCCCGTTGGCCATCTCCAAATTATAATTATGATGATTGTATTATACCCTCTCCACCTCTTCGTATGTGTGTGTGTGTGTGTGTGTGTGTGTGTGTGCGTGGGCGTTTTTTGAGTATGGAGGACGACCATTGTATATGATTTTTTTATTTACGCACCTGCACAAGCTCATACTATTGGGGATTATACTCGTATTCATCATCTGTATACACTGGTACATACTCCACACCGGTTTTCAAAAAAGACGGATCCGTAACTGCAGCCTCGCATACTGCATCAATTACCTTCCACTGAAGATTACTCAGATTCTTGAAGAAATCCGAGGCCTCGTTCTTTTCTTCTTCAGCGAGAATATCCAACTCATCCTGAGTTAGATATTCCCTAATGTGTTTCATGTAGGCACCATGATTGTTTGTCTCCAATTGCATTATGACCTCCGCCATTGTTAGTTGCCCCTTTATGAATTTTGTACAGATTTCGGCACTTGACCTGTATTCGGCAGCCTTCTTCTCTGCACTCACAGGATCAATATAATCTGTATTGTATATGGATGCGTGATTCGCATCCCAGCTTAGATGCATAAATAAGTGGTATAAATACAGCACTCCACTTTCGCGATCTAAAATATCGGAGGAGTAGTTGAATCCGAACATTTTTCAGCAGATTTTCAAGAATTAGTCTGTAAAAGAAGTAAACTAAACTCTTCTGAGTTTGTTAAGGTTAATATAGAAACTACCCCCACCACTGGCGCGCCGGAATTCTATGTAATCACACGATTTTGTACCTGCCCACCCACGTTGAATGCCAGCGACGGGTTTCACCCGCTTTTGTAAAGAGATATTCGCGTCAACCTTTTGTGTGTGTGTTTTCTTAGAAATACCTGGAGATGTCGAATAACTTATCTAATGTCAGGGGTGGATTTCATACGATTACGAAACGAAAACTGCGCACCTGGTCTAACAATAGATCGGGTATAACAAAAGACTGCACCGCACACCTGCCCCCAAACAATAGGAACAATGGACCGGCCATGATTTTTGACCTGTCATGTATAACAATAGACCCGGTAGAAGAGATATTCGCGTCAACCTTTTGTGTGTGTGTTTTCTTAGAAATATTACACACGTCGAATAACTAATGTCAGGGCTGGATTTCTTACGATTTACGAATTTTGGTCTAAATTTGTAAAAAATATTCAATTCTCACGACCCTCAATCATTAGTTAATACGGTCCTGCCCGAACACCTGCCCAAACAATAGAAACACCTGGTCTAACAAAAGACTGCACATAACAATAGACCGGCCATGATTTATGACCTTGAGCTGTCATGTATAACAATAGAATTCCTGGAACTGTCATCATCAATCAATTTTAATGGGTTTGTTTCAAGACCTTCTACTAATAATTAACATAAAGGGAACAAAGAAAAAGAACTTCCCGAGGAAACTGGTTATATGTATTCTATAATTAACTGTCGGATTGTGAATGCACCTTTCGAGTCGCGGAATACATATAACCAGCTCCCTGGAAAGTTTCCCAATATTCTTATATAAGAATTTTAAATTAACAAGGATGAATATTATAGCTTAACAAAACACCTTTTGTTCATAAATGCATGTATATAATTTCTTTTTTACAGTAGCTAGGAAATATTAAATTCTCCATATTTTTTAGATTCTCTAGAAGTACAATTAATGTATAAAGTACGTTAGGTATAACTTTCATCCTAAAGTATAGTTGAATACTTATTTAACTACATGATTAGCTGGTACATTATTATTTTGAAAACATGTACCATCACATGGTCTACACCTCTTAATTTCAATTAGTCTACAGGATTTGCATATAACAGATATCTCTCTTATAAAATATCCAATTCCTTCGGTAATAGGATCGCATATGTCTCTTAGTGAAGTAGACACATTGTAGAGACATATCAAGGGTGGCTGTATTATGGCATTGAAAAGAGTAGCAAGACATGGTTTGAAAAAGTAGTCTGAAATAATTTGTACTAATCCAACGGTTAAGGGGCGTATTATGCTTTGTAGGAAAAACCTGTAACAGAAAATACAAAATTAAACTAACAATAACATTAGTGAATATAAAATTATATGTATATTTTAATGTTAGGTTATTAAACTATTGAATAGATATAAAGTATCTAAGATTCGCGACGGCATTTGAAAGTGTTGAATGCTTCCAGAAAAAGAGCTAAGGTCTCTATAAATATATAAGAGTGCATATTGGTTCACAACACCGGTACTCAGTAAACGAAAAACAAATCAGCCAATTGTAGGTATACTATTTTTCAGTAAATCAGTCAGACATATACATATACGCATAGCAAATACTGTATTAAAAATATTGTTATTATGTATGTAGAAACCAAAAGATTTGTCAATTATTGAAATGCTTACATGATGATCATCTAATAATTTATATTAAGTTATTTAGTTTATAGCCAGCTATTTTAATAGTTTTTTGAGGAGTGGATCATCAAATATTCTTTGCTTTACCTCCTTAAACGTGAAATTGAACAACAGCGTAAATACTGAGCTTTGTAAAAACCGTAGCACCACTAACGAACAATCCGCTTACCAAATAGATTAAGTAAGCATAAAATCTATGTGAACTTACCTCAATAACTGTAAAATGAAGGAAGTGATGAATGAAGTGCCAATATGCACAGTGCCAAATATTTCTCCCCAAAATTTGGCATTACATTCTTCTGATTGGTCAGCTACAATTTCTGTTTTTATCAAGGGAGGATTGTCGGTTGTCCTCAAGTAACTAGAAATATTCAGAAAATGTTTTTCATGTATTATGTTCCTATACTAAAACGAAATTAAATAATAAATTTTCTTCTGATAATTCGAAATTATAATTGAACTCATATGTTATGAATACAACGTATTGTGATGTGAAACATAATGACTTAATTTTTTTTTAAATATCGCTGTAAAAAAGCAGGATCAATAAATAATAACTAAATGAAAGTTAGTTAATACGACAATCTGTAGCCGCAGAATATAATATATACGTACTCTCAAATATCTACTCAGATATTTAAGATTGAAATAAATAATATTCAGGTTTTGCCCCTTATAGGTAAGTCAGATTATGCGGTTGTGTCAACTTGTCTACATATTATTATCTAGAATTAAAAAATCCCTTAAAATATTATCCCTTAGATACAAAAGAAATGAATTCCGAAATTTCGAATAAGAACTAGCCACATTTGTTTCAGGTAGGAGCGTAGAGCAACGGTGGATTATTTTTGAGAACTCTCTGAAGGATCTTACCTGAAAACATTCATATTATGTAAATATGGTTAAACTTAGAAATATTCGAGATCGTGAAATTCGAAAAATCCTCGTGAAAAACACATCAGATAACTAAAGAGTAACCAAAGAACAATTATATTAACCATCGAAAATTGTTAATTATTCTGACCTACACTATCGTGACACAAAAGAGTTTAAAAACCAGTTGTCCACTTACATAGATAAAGAACCTGTCTATGAATACAACAGAAATTCCTCTATTTTGTAGAGTGTTCTTGCAAAACGAGTCTGGTAAAATTACATCAGAAAGGACCGTGTGGTCAATATTTTTGCTGAAAAGCCTCAACAGGAATTTAATGTTGAAGATAACTTACCAACTACATTGCAAATCTTTGCTGCAAGAAACAAATCTGTACTCAATGATAATACATTCCAGCAAGAAACTGTCAGAAAGAAGATATATCTCAAACCTCACTTCTCGCCTAGTTTACCCGGCATTTCCACAATTTTGTTTGAAAAATGTGAAAAAATAATTATCTTTCCTTCATCTCTGATATTCCAAACATCCTTTATTATGAGCCTTCTTCTAGATATTTGAAGGACTTCTAGGGTTACCCTACAGCAATTTTTCTCGATGTGTGATATACTTCAGACTTACATTTTGGGCCCAGTCCTGTTTTTCGTAAATGTGGCAAAGTTGCCAACCTACGTGAAGAGCAGTATTGAATGAAACGAAAAAATTATTTTTTTTCCATCATATTAACCTGGTAGTTCGAAAATTTGCTATGACCTGAACTTTTTTCTAAAATTTCTCAGATTTACGTTACTAATAGTATCACATTTCTTCTTCCATGCCCTTAACTATTTTTATTTCATATGAAATAGTGAAGCCTTCCTTACCTACAATTAACCTATTAATATGGAGCCCTGGCTATTTTTTCAGCTCTTTTAGAGTATAAAATTCCAACAATCAACTATAAGAGACTCTACAGAATCAGAGTATATTTCAGATAGTGTACACAATTGAACAACTCGAATAGATTATTCATTCGCCAGTCACTCAGAATATATACATAAAAAATTCATTGTACATTATTTCGGTACTAACGATGCGTTTCCGTGATCAAAGTAATAGACATCCACCCTTGCGGGACTTCCACAACGGCAACCCTTTATCTTCTGCTGAATTGTTTCATTTCTTTTGTTTATGGTTTGATATTCTTTTACACTTTCTTCTCCTTCGATTGAATTCTTGGCTCTCTGATTTTCGTGATCCTTAGCTTCTTTAGATCGAGACTCATAACTGCAGCAAATTGGTTTAGTATTAACACCTACAGATGTTGTTTTAGGTTTTGGAAGTTCGTCAACCAGATTAAATATGACTCTCTGAAATATAGAAATTAAATTCAGCAGAATCAGATGTTCGTCACAATAGATTATTTTATTTTTTTCAATATCGAAAAATACTGAAAAGAGCATCATTACTAGCAAAATGTATTAATTATGAAAGTTTTTGCTTGCCCCAAAAAGGTAGAATGAGTTCTTACCATTTCAATATACCTTTCCGTTCCATATGAAAATCCAAAGAAGATTCATGAAGAAATTCTTGAATATTGACTTCTCAGATCTAGAGGAAACTAAAATAGCTCGCGAAGAAGATTACAATAACAATTTTACTAGATTGCTTGAACGCATCACTCAACTATCTCTCATCCTCTAGTTCAGATCTAATAGTCCAGTCACCAGCCGTTTTCCCGTGGAATTTTGAGAATCAAGGTCGATTTCCTTGAAAATTGGGATGTAGATAGTATTTATAACGTTTTCAAAATCTATAATGTGCCGAAGTGTGCTTTTGCCTTAGGGGTGAAAGCTACTCCTTCTAGGGGATGAAAATGAGTTTCATTAAAATAACATCAGAAATTGATAAACTGACTTATTTTGACTCATTTGTTTCATAAAGTTTTTTTGTAAAGTTGATAATTTTCGAGTTATCAACGATTGAAACTGTGCAATTTTCATTGAAAAAACGCAAGTTGTTAAACAGTTTTTTACGAATTTTCATTTTATCGGAAAAATCATCTGAAACAAAAATGAAGCTAATAATAGAGAAAAGACATTCGTTTCTGAATGACCTTTGTGAACCCAACAATGTCTGAGTTATTACTCGTTGAAAAATGGTTATTTTTCGGGAAACCCAAAATTAAACACTTTAAACCTTAAATAATTTGAAAATAGTGAAATTTTTGGGTGAAACTCAAGAGTCCCTTTTCAAAGTACAAGAAAAACCTTCAAAATTAGTTTCATACAACAGTCTTTGTATAAGAATTGACTGACTTATAACAAAAATAAAGTCACTTTTTTTAATTTTTTTTTCAATTTAACACTTACTCCCTCGTCATGACCACCCTAAATGAAATTATTCGTATCTTACTTTCACTTATTTTAACTCAGGTGTTAATTATATGATCCATGTGATTTGACAAGCTTGGAATGCTTAATTTATAAAAAATTGTTGATTGCATTGAAAATCGCATTTTCGTAATTTTGAAAAAAAATTAATTTTTCTCAAATGAACCAAAAACTATTCATGATATGAAAAACTATTTCTGTTGTTAATTGTAGGGTTTTCCTTACTTAAAATTTGGATATTTTTTTGACCTTTGTATCATGAAAATTGAACGAGATAATATGTTGGCTCAAAGTTAAATTCGCGTATCAATTGTGGCTCATCCAAGCTCTTTGAGGTCAACCCTTTTCAAATGAAAGGTTAAAAGAAGTTTTAATCAACGTGATGTCAAAGACTTTTAAATTCCTTACAAAATGTTTTTTTTGAAAATATTATAGCTCAAAATATGAGGGAGTAATCGTCGAAAAACCAACTTTTGAAATTTTTAATTTCAGAGCAAAATTTCGCTTCATTGGCATACTCTTCTGAAAGTTTAGAAATTGAATACTCAAAAAGTACAGATTTGATACTATTTTCCCACAGTTCTACTGGATGTGACTCAACTTCTGCCTTCTTCAATAACAGTTAAAGAAATATTTATCGACATTTTAGAAAACGAAAAGGCGAAGATTTTTTATAATAGTTCTTCAACGCTTGAAGATATTTTAAAAGCAGGTAGATACTGTACCGAGATATTTTTGGACTTACTAAAGACACTTTAAATTAAATACATTGAAACGTGTTACAAACTTGTCTGAATACCTCGAACAAATCAGATATACTGATTTATTAATTTAACCACTAAAAAAAGGCTGTTAGATTTTCATCTCTTGTCCCAAAAGTTGGTACTTTCAATGAGCACATAATATGGCTGTGTAACAGAAATGTTAATAATTTTGATTGGGGTTAGATTAAAATTTTACATCCAATCAAAAACCAAGATCAACCGGCACCTGAAGAGCTTTTGCAAATGATATTCTGTAATTGCAAAAAGGGATGCGGTTATGCAGAACCTGCAGTGAAGACACTTGTCTAAACAGGACACCAGTTTTAGACCAAGAGGAAGATGTGGATACCGAAGAAAAGAAAAACTATATTGAGTGCAAATAAATTTTTATCATTTTCACTCATTATTACTGCAGAAAAAACCGAAATATTTATATTTTGGTCACAAAGGGTGGCTTCTATAAGGGTTGTGTTTGAAAAACGACAAGAGTTATGACAAGACTGATGAAATATTCTCGATTCACTATTAATGCACTTTTGAATCATTTCTCATTGTGAAAAAATCGTTGAGATTATTTTTCAATAATTCATATTCTCCGGAGAAGACTTATAAGAGTTGAAGCGTCTCGGCAAATGATAATTTCTTTCAACTTGAGTATAATAATTCAATATGACGCAATTTTCAATTATTTCAAGTTATAAATTCCTTTAAAACTAGTTTTAGAAATTACTACCATCAGGGGATGATTTGAAGGGGTAGCATCTGGCTGATTAATCGTAAACTGGTTTGAGTATATCAATAGATCTACAAATTATTCATTTAAACTCTCTTTTAACTAAATACATGCTAAAATCTACGATTTTTTAGTTTAATGCGATAAGGTGTAGTTTTCACCCCTAAAAAATGAGAAGCACATTTCGGCTGAGTATAGATTTTGAAGAAGAGGGTAAGAAGAGCTCAATTCCAAATTTTTATCAAAATCGGTGTTGTTTCTCAAAATTCCACGGTTTTACTGTTTTTTTTACCGCTGGTGACTGGGCTATAACGCTTTCCATAGAAGTTCAATCGCCTAAACTGTTTATATCAAAAGGCCTCAGAGCTAAAGGACATACATAACTCGCGCTATAAATAATCGGTATATCGTCTATACTTTCATTTAGAAAATGTAGCACATCTAAATATATATGCTAATTAGTTATATTTTCAAAACAATACCTATAATAGTTCAATCATATGACATGACATGACATTGCACACGATACAATAACTCAACTGAATAGTGTTGATTATCAGCGACTAGAAAAAATAACCGTCTACCTCCAGTATCTCACATACAGAGATAGAATAACCCCACAAAAATATTAATTTTCACTAATTTCATCGCCAATCCTCAAGAAATGATGTTAGCCGTTTGAAGAATCTCTATGTTCTAAAGTGTGATCAAAAATTGGTTTGTAGAGATGAATTTTTAGATGTTTAAATGTTCTCCAAATGTGTATAATTTGTTCTTAATGGAAGCTAACTGCCCTGTAAAAAAGATTTCAATTTTCTTGTACCGAATTCATTTCAATACGGGAAGCAGCGTCATTCACATCGCAAACCTTCTTTGCATTTAATACATAATAATCAATAATGAAGGATTTCTTGATTCATTTCAGTGCATCTTAAAGTGGAATGAAAATATTCGAAAACTTTCGAGTCAATGCTGCGATAACTATACAGGTTGCTTCATCACCTATATCATCGTACTGAATTATGTAAACTCAAGGTTCTTTGGATAATATTGTAACTGATTTAAGCAGAAGCCACATTAACGGTTTCCTTGGAAACGAAAAGTGATTTTTGGAACTGAATTGATCTATTTTTCTCTGAAACGAAAATGAATACGAAACTATGAGATTCAATTCTGCCATTTTGAAACATGCAAAACCTTTAATGAAATTACATTTTTCTCGAAAATGTAAAAAAAAAAACGGTTTTCTTCTTTGTTTCAACACCATCAGGGGACATATTGAATATATATATATATATATATATATATATATATATATATATATATATATATATTATATATATATATATATATATATATATATATATATATATTTATATATATATATATATATATTATATATATTTATATATATTTTTATATATATATATATATTTATATATATATATATATATATATAATATATATATATAATATATATATATATATATATATATATATATATATATATATATATATATATATATATGTATATATATATATATATATATATAGTTTATATATATATATATATATGTATATATATATATATATATATATATATATATATATATGTATATATATATATATATAATATATATATATATATATATATATATATATATATATATATATATATAAAAATATATATATATATATATATATATATATATATATATATATATATATATATATATATATATATATATATATATATATTATATATATATATATATATATATATATATATATATATATATATATATATATATATATATATATATATATATATATATATATTATATTGGTTTTTTAATTGCCGAATGTTGATATAGTATGAGGTTTAATGGGTAGCGGCAAGGGCAGGATATTCAAAGACCTTTCTGGCTATGACCTATGTATTTCGATACTAATTTGTATCTGCTTCAGGGTATATAAGAGAATAAAACAATTACAAAATCTGAAAATTCACAACAACATAATACATCTTACCGCCAATAGTCCTTGGTGAGTCAAGTTCCACCAGCATTTGTTCAATATACAATTACTTAATTTATTTAAAGAAAGAAAAAGGAAACATTTATCTTGTTACTTGTGTTATTAGTTTTGTTGGTTTTAAAGGCAAAAATCAGAACAATCATAGATTTCTGGAGATGTGCGCGATAAAACAGTTCGAAAATTCGGTTATAAATGAATAGAGTGACACAAAACAATTGAACAGTATTTACTGCAACATTTCAAAATGTGAAATAGATAGAAAGTGTGACTTAAGAGTGGGATAAATAGAAAGAAAATAGAATATAAAAATAAAGTAGATGTAAGACTGTGTAAATATATGTAACATGCTAAAATTGTCTTGATATGATATATGAACAAAAAAAGAACATAGAAGTATAATCCATAGAGTTTGAGTGACAGCAATATTTAATTTCGATTACAAACCTAACCTCTATTAAATAACTCACCGTAATATATTGGATAAAATTTCTGATATTTGCCTTTAAAACTAACAAAACTATTAACACAAGTAACAAGATGAATGTTTCTTTTTTATTTCTTTAAATAAATTAAGTAATTGTATATTGAACAAATGCTGCTGGAACTTGACTCACCAAGAACTATTGGCGGTAAGATGTATTATGTTGTTGTGAATTTTCAGATTTTGTAATTGTTTTATTCTCTTATAGACCCTGAAGAAGATACAAATTAGTATCGAAATACATAGGTCGTAGCCAGAAAGGTCTTAGAATATCCTGCCCTTGCCGCTACTCTTTAAACCTCATACTATATATATATATATATATATATATATATATATATATATATATATATATATATATATATATATATATATATATATATATATATATATATATATATATAGATATATATATATATATATATATATAATCTGTCTAGAATCTTAAGTAGAATCCAAAAATGTAATAATATATAGGGTATCCTATTTAAAATAAGCAACTTAGGGTCTATTTCCGGTACAACCGGAAGTATGTTATCAACAAAAAATCATACATCAGATGCATTTTGATCCATTGGACTTACCTGCAAAATTTCATAAATATTCTCCTTTTCGTTCGAAAGATATTTACTTGGTTCCATACTTTATCGCAACCCTATATATATATATATATATATATATATATATATATATATATATATATATATATATATATATATATATATATATATATATATATATATATATATATATATATATACAGGGCTATTCAAATTCGAATCTATGAATGGGGATATATACATTTTGAGATTCACCAAGCCTGTTATTGCTAATAATAAAAATTTATATATATATATATATATATATATATACCTCTCCTCTTTGTAATATATATCAATGATTTGCCAAATATCTTTCAGAGACAACCAAAAATTTTTATGTACGCTGATGATACAAATATATTAGTGACAAAACAAAATGTTAAAGACTCAATAACAACAAGTGAGAATGCCATTTCAGATATATCAGACTGGCTCGGTAAAAATAATCTATCTATGAACGCAGACAAAACGGAATGTGTGGTATTTACAACATCCCATACTAAAGTGAATACTCCACCCAGTATAAATGTCCTAGACACATCCACTGAAATAAGTCCATATACAAACTTTCTTGGTGTTGTCTTAGATTGTAATTTGAGATGGAATGGACAAATTGATAATGTAAGAAAAAAACTAAATTCAGTGATCTATTCATTAAGAGTTTTATCAAGAAAAGTAGACTTACATGTTCTTAAGACAATTTACTTCTCAAATTTTCAATCTCTATTAAGCTATGGTATTGTTATCTGGGGCAATAGCTCTGAAATATGTAAAATATTTACGGCACAAAAAACAGCCGTGCGAGTAATTTTAGAAATGAAGTTTCGCGATTCTTGCCGCGGTGTGTTTAAGCGTCATAATTTTCTAAAAGTACCAGGAATGTATATTTATTGTTGTCTTTTATTTATATCAAAACACAGTGAATATTTTAAAGTTTTCAAGAACCTCAATAACACCAGAAATATCCACTATTTTCACATTCCAAGTCATTCTCTCACACTATCAGAGAAAAATACCACTTATATGTGCATTAAATTATATAATGTGTTACCCCGTAAATATCAAACTCTTGAAGACTATAGACAGTTCAAAAGAGAAATTTCTCAATACCTCATCAACATCGAGCCATATAGTGTGCGGGAATTTCTTGAGTACAAGCCTGATGTTTCCGTGATTTGAATGTTGTTATTTGTTTAATCAATTTATGTCAAGACATGTTCTCCTTTCAAAAGTGTATTTTGATCTTGAGAATGAAGAAGTTATTATTATTATTATTATTATTATTATTATATATACAGGGTTATTCAAATTCGAGTCTATGCATGGGGATTTCGATATCAATAAGAGATACAGGGATGGTTAAATGGAGGCAAAGTTGCATATTTCAGAGGTCAATTATATGATTTCAAAAAATCTGATCTATCTTCTTTATTTCTGGAGTTATACAGGAAAAATCGAAAATGTCGAAATTCTTCTTTTGCCTTTATCTTTTTATTTTAGGATTTTTTTTTCAACAAATTGTCACTTTGCCATTGCAATTTTTTGTAAGCTATCCAAATATCTGAATAAAAATTTTATACAAGGTATCGTATAAAGTGGGCCACCCCCAACTTTTTTTCAATTTTCCAATACGGACCTGTATTTTTTATTGCATTTTTTTGAATTCCAAGTGTTTTGTTTTATATTGTAATAGTACTTTCGTCTGAATTACAGGATATTTTGGAAGTATTGAACAATTACAAAAACCAGTAAAATTTCAACTTTTTTTTTAATTTCAGCTGTGATTGAAAGGATATTATCATAGAATAAGGTATAGAATGCCTAGTATTAGTTAAATACTTTCAAAACATTTAGAGATTTAGATAGAGCATGACTCTTGGCATTTGAAAAAATGCAATAGAAATACAGGTCAGTATTTGAAAATGAGAAGTTGAGGGTGGCCTAATGTGAACGATACATGTCATTCATATATGTATATACATGTCATTCATATATTTGGAAATGCCACAAAAATTTGCAACGGAAAAGTGGCAAAATTTGAAAAAAATTATATATTATTTTTGATTGAAAATAATGTTTAAATTTTACTGTTATTAGTTCAATATTTCCGAGACACTTTTTAATTCATATGGACAAACTACGACAATATGATACTTGACTCTTAGCATTAAAAAAATGCAATTAAAGTTACAGGTCCATATTTGAAATTCAAAAGTTGAGGGTGGCCCAATTTATACGATACCCTGAATATAGTTTTTATTCAGATATTTGGATAGCCTAAAAAAAGCTGCAATGGCAAAGTGACAATTTGTTTTAAAAAAATTCCTAAATCAAAAAGACATAGGCAAAAAAAAATTTCGACATTTTCGAATTTTCCTGTATAACTCCAGAACTAAAAAAACTAGATCAGATTTTTTTAAATCCATATAATTGACCTCTCAAATATGCAACTTTGCCCCCATATAACCATTTGTCTATCTTTTACCGTTATCGAAATCCCCATGCATAGACTCTAATTTGAAAATCCCTGTAGTGTATAAAGTATAATCATAAGTATATCATAACAAAATATCAGAATATTATCGAAACATTTTCATTTCTGTAATATTTATTTTACAATTTCTCAAATGTTTTTTTTTTGAATATTAATCATAAACATTGAAATTAAGTTATAATCAAAACACAAATACAGATATGTATTTATAGTTCTTCAAATTATTAAGTATTGTTGAATATCACTGGATTTTGAACTTTATTGACGTAATATCTATTTAAGTTTCAATGACATTCGTAAGTATATTATAATATGAAATTTCGACATAATATAATGAGATATCATTATTATCATATCATATTATTCGATACTTAATAAGAGACAAATTTTCGAGTTATGAGGTAAATATTCAAATTTGTTTGCTTCAGAGAAACGATCATTTGACAGATGTAGTCTTTTCAACACATACATCTGCAGTTCTTGAAAGAAAGTAACTACGAAGACTTTATTTTTGGATATATTTTAATTTTTCAGATGAAATATTCAATCTTTTCTTTATTGATATAAACTGCCTTTCGCTTTCCTAAAATGTTTGAGTCAGAATTCACATATTTGAATATATATATATATATATATATATATATATATATATATATATATATATATATATATATATATATATATATAGTAGGTATATATATATATATATATATATATATATATATATATATATATATATATATATATATATATTATATAGGTATATATATATATATATATATATATATATATATATATATATACATATATATATATATATATATATATATATATATATATATATATATATATATATATGTATATAATTAGAGGGCGCAATTTTATTGGGATGTATGAGAGGGGTCACTAGGAGCTTAACTACAAGTTTGTGGGGTCGCAACCCTTGTCCCGTGGCCACCATATTAGAAAAAGGGGTGCAAACCCTTTTTCTTTATATCTCCCGAACTATGCATCCCACAAAAATTTTTCAGAAACAAATTGTATCAAATCGCTTTGCCTACAATTTTGTTTCTGTAAATTTTTCAATAAAATAACAAATAAAAAAGTTATTAAGAAAAATATGAGAATATTTTCCAACAAATTTTTTTGTTTGATATATAACTGCTTTATTTTTCATTTCACGGCCAAATGACCTCAGACCACTCTTATAGAGCATTTTCCAACCAACATTTGGACCTTCAATTTTTTTGGATTTGAGCAATTTATGGGCGTTCCAGAGCACTCTAATGTCATTCACAAAGGTTCTTACTACTCGCAATAATCCGGTAACTATGAAACTTCTGCCTTACTTTTTTATTTTGATACTTAGTTTCTAATATTTTTCTTAACATTTATATATTATTAATTACCTATCTAGACCTTCTTTCTATACAACTTAAAACATTCTTGTTTTTTACGATAACTTTTAACGCGACTGTACATTCACAAAGTCGTGGGAACGCTTGCGTCGCACAAAAAACATCAATCAACCGAGATCAAGTTTGATGAGAACACCGTACCAACAACATCCCAAGAAAAACTTTTTGGTAATGAAAAGAACAAAGCAATCTTCATAGACCTTCTGAAACTGCACTATCAGAGGTGGATTTTTGTGTTGACCAAGCTAAATCAGACGCAGATACAGTCATCGTCTGTTCTGCGCTTGCTGCGTCCCATTAATATGATACCGTGACTATCGTAGCAGAGGATATTGACATTTTTGTCTTGCTCACGGCATTAGAAAGAAAACAGTCCAACATTTTGTTTTTAAAACCTCCAAAAAGACGGACATCTGACCAGTTATATAGCCCTTCAAGTTTTATAGATGGAGACGTTATGGCTGAGCATTTGCTATTTCTCCATGCTTTCTCAAGATGTGACACAACATCAGCAGTTTATAACATGGGTTAAATGAAATTCAATAAAATTATAGAGAAATATCCAGAGTAAGCTAGCGGTACAGCGTTATTCCTCAGTGAGAAAGTGGATCCATCTTAAAAAAAAAAATATATATATATATATATATATATATATATATATATATATGTATATATATATATATATATATATATATATATATATATATATGTATATATATATATATATATATATATATATATATATATATATATATATATATATATATATATATATATATATATATATATATATATATATATATATATATATATATATATATATATATATATATATATATATATATATATATATTTATATATTTATAAATATATTAATATATATATTTATATATATATATATATATAGTTACCGGATTATTGCAAGCAGTAAGAACCTGGTAGACTTTCGAGCGCTCTGGAACGCCCATAAATTCCTCAAATCCAAAAAAATTATAAGTCAAAATGTAGATTGGAAAATGCTTTATAAGACTGGTTCAAGGTCATTTGGTCGTGAAATGAAAAATAAAGTGGTTATATAACAAAGAAGAAAGTATGTTGGGAAATTTTCTCATTTTTTTGTTAATAATTTTTTCAATTGTCATTTCATTGAAAAAAGTTAAATAGACAATCGTAAGTCGTTAACACTAAGCGGATACTGATCCACAATGGCGGCCATCGAGGTGGAGTACCTTTCCATCTACGTCAAATCAAGATCGATCCTATGACATCATAGGACCTGGGGGCCCTCTGTCATATAATATGAGGGCTCCTTAACCTCGATCCTGGCCTGGGGGCCCTGGCTTGGGGGCCCTGGACTGAGGGGCCCTGACTATCTCTCTCTCATGAGGGTCCTCTCACTCCTTCTCATCGATCCTGCCCGGGGGCGCTAGCTGAAATATTAATAAATGAAAAAAGCTGTGTCGGTGTCTGGGATTCGAACCGCAGAATTACTACACCAGAGTCTAGTACTCAGACCGGTCGTCCGTCAACCCATAGTTATAATTAGGATTAAGCGAGTCATATAACTAACTTGCGCAGAGGATTCCGTAACGTTAATCTTGAATCATAGATATCTTAGGTATGTCATACGTCATCCGATATGTGAGGGGCCCTCGGGTGTCTTCATGGGGTCACCGGAGGCCCCCTATGGAGCGACCGGTCCCCCAGGAGTCTTCATGTGTGTTCAGTAGATTGAAATTATATGATATATAGGACTGTAGGGAGACAGAAATTTGTGGTATATAGGACGCCGTCTTCGTAGATGTGGATATCAAATTACATACATAGTTATTTTAAAAAATAGTTATTTTCTTAAAAATTAATTCCCATTTTGATATATTAAATATAACAGAATGAGTCAATATCAGCTGAGAGACGGACGTAGAATTGAAGTCGGCAGAAATATTGTATCAGCAAATTCCTCCGTTTGACCTAGAACCACATCTCTCGATGTCCCACTAGGTCGAACGGAGGAATTTGATGATGTATGCATATTAGTACAGGGATGTAAAAAGTATTCATTCAACTCGTTAAATAGTTATTACATATTTTGGAATAAAATAATTTATATAATATACAGGATGTGTCCACAAATTTCAAATGTATATATATATATATATATATATATATATATATATATATATATATATATATATATATACATATATATATATATACATATATGCTCAGAATTATATGACGTCATTTCAATAATGTACAGGGTGTGTTCACATATTTCAAATGTGTGATAAACAGTTATTACGTATTTTTTAATGAATAATTTATTCATATAAACATTGATTTTCACGATTTCACTAAAAATCCCTTTTTCATGGAAAAATAAGTTTCCAAACGAATGTTATCATATTGTTATCATAAATCGAACGATACAATGTCTATTTCTCCATAGAAATAACATCGAGATAACAAAATGGCTGACTCCAACTACATTTTTCTAATAAATATATTTCCCTATACGGTATCCTGATTTAAATTCATTCGACATCGTTCAGTGGTCAATAGAATTTCTATTTAAAATAACGATTTCTTACCGAATGGAAATTATGTATACTCTAGTTTATACAATATTCACACATCAATAAAACATACATTGATCAAGTGAAAATATCTTATATACAAGTTACTCATCAATAGAAGATCTATTTAAAAGTACGATTTCTGGTTCAAGTGAAAAAATAACTACCATCGATCAGACATCAATACCAAATCTATTGTAGCAGGACCTAAAATAACATATAATCACTATAAGATTTCTATGAGAACATTTTTTTTTCAATTTTATATTTCTGAAGTGGTCCATACATAGTTAATCTCGATCAGGACCGGATTTACATTTAGTTTTTCTTAAAACATATTAACTCAAGTTAGTTTTTCGAATTCAATCGAGATTGACAGTGTATGATCCCCCTTAAAACAACAAAGGAATTTCACAAACGTTATCTACATGCTTATTCAACATTTTCTGACCGCTAAACACGAGGAGACCACGTAGGTTTTTTTACGTAAGATGGTGACTGAGAAATTCAAGCCTCATATAAAAGAAATAATATCAGGAGAATATTCACTCGAAGGGAACCTTGGAAACAGGAAAATCTAATCCAACTTCAATCTTTACTCTCATTAAAAACTAGTTCAATATTATGTAATATTTATCGAATATATATATATATATATGAAATTTCAGAAAAAAAAAATTATAATCAGTCTTCTTTGAAAAATCCTATGAAAATATTTATATGGAGGAAATATCGAGTATTTAAGAGACCGTACTAACTAGGGTGGGTAACAATTCATAGAAAAATACAAAAATTCAGAAATATAACGATAAAGTCTTTACAGGGGATACCGTTTAACTCATATGAAATTTTAGAAAAAATGAAGAGTCTCTTGTATTTTGTTATACAGAAGAAATAATAGGAATTTTCTACACTTCATTGATCACAGTTGTAACAGAGTTCTTTATTTCGATAAGGGTAGAATGTTTTATAAATTTTTGTGTGACTACCAGATTCCTAAAAATACTTTTTTCATAGAAAAATAAGTTTCCGATTCATAAATGAATAATTCATTTATTCAATGTACAAGGTCTTCATCAAGATTATTTTTCAAAATTCTAATGTCAGATAAATAGGTATTACGTAATATTTATCCCTGGATTGATGGTGGTGACAGATGTAAATCTTAAATCCAAGACGAGGTTGAACTATGATAAAAATCCAAGGTGGTTGATCTATGCTCCTAACTCTATGTTCCAGGAGGATTTGGATATCATTTGACTTATATGAAATTTGAGAAATAATAGACTTGTATTTGTTATACAAAAACTCTAACTTTTTAAAAATATAACATATTAAATTATCCTTTGAAAATTAATAGTCATATGAGAGAAATATCGAGTATAGATTTTTTCAGAGACCAAACTAGAGTGTGTATTATCTAATAGAAAAATACGATTAAAAACTCATAAATATATCGTTGTTGTACAAAAATTCTCAGAAAAATAACAGGGTGATAGATCCTATGAAAATAAATATTTATATGAGTGAAATACCTATAGATTTCTCAGAGTCACAACTACGGTGGGTATCAATTAATAGAAAAATACAACTCAAAACTCATAAATATAACGATGAAGTCTTTACAGAGAATATCGTTTGACTTATACGAGATTTAAAGGGTTATCAGAGTACTTCCTATTTCATGTTTTCGAAGGTGAATAGGTATTTAAAAATTATTATAACATTGAATTACTCTAATATTCGAAGGACGTATGAATATAGTTATATTTAGGGGATTTATGATTATTCGATTCAAAAAATGTTTCACTCATAATTATTACAACAATCTCCTCAATTTCCTGGTATATTTATCCTACGTACCCACCCTATAATATTGTTATTCTTCATTCATAAATGAATAATTTATTTATCAAATGTACAGGAGTGTCCACCGAATGAAAATTTCGAAAGTTGAACAGATAGTTATTACGTATTCTTTTATGAATAATTTGACCCCTACATAAATGTTTTTTATGATTAATAAATGAATAATTTATTTATTCGATGTACAGGGCTGTCTACCGAATAAAGTTCCAAATGTGTAATTATATAGTTATTACATATTTTTCAACGAATAATTTATATAGTTAATGTACATGTTGTGCATCCAGAATATTTCAAAAAATTCAAATGTCAGATAGATAGGTATTACGTAATATTTATCCAATAAATGTTGTAAGGTATAGAAACATCAGATTTTATTTCTCACTGAATTCAAATTATTTCAAAGCTTTAATTACCGTCCGTTTGTCACTTGTCAATCGTGATAAACAAACATTAGGAAACTATACAAAAACTCATAATTTTAGTTAAATATTTCTTTAATTTTTCATTCTTATTCCATACCTAGTTTACATCTTAAACAATTAAATTGATTGGTAGAAGATCCATCGAAGTGAATAAAACATAGTAAATGTGTTAATATTTTGAAAGAGTTATATAAAGGAAATGGTAGCTTGTGATAAATCAATAAAAGTTCATAAGACTTCAGTTTCTTAACCAAGTAATCTGCAGGAAAATTAACTAACTTTTTGTACCACTCTTCACAATCGATTGAGTTAGCGCATATATATATATATATATATATATATATATATATATATATATATATATATATATATATATATATATATATATATATATATAATATATAATAATGTCTTTAACTGTAATAGTAACGTCAGTATCCCAAAAATAGTTTTAATTTTTCCATTTATATCATTTAACAAATATTCTTATATTTGTTCCAATCTTTCAATATTTTCTTTGAGGTCCACAACTACATCTCAACATAAAGAATATCAAACTTTGAATGATATATCATAATACCCCATTTATCATGATTTGTCATAATGAACCAATAGTAAATATTTTCAATCAGGTATATATTTAAATCTAAAATGATGGATCTATTCTCCTAACTCTTTGTTCTAAATCCAATATTGGTGGTGTCAGATCTAGACCTTGAATCCCAGATGGAAACTGATATATGACAGATCTATACTATAAATCCAAGGTGGCGAAACTATGTTCCTTACTCTATGTTCCTGGAGGTTTTTGATATCATTTGACTTATATGACATTTAAGAAAAAAAAATAAACAGTCACTTATATTTGTTTTAAAAAAAAAAATTCCTACCGACGGAAGATAAAACATGTTGAAATATCCTATGAAAACTAATATTCATATGAGGGAAATATCGAGTATTATTTTTTTTTCAGAGAACAAACTAGAGTGTGTATCATCTAATAGAAAAATATGATTAAAAACTCATAAATATATTGTTGTTATACAGAAATTCTCAGAAAAAATAACAGAGTGAAATATCCTATGAAAATAAATATTTATATGAGTGAAATATCGAGTTCAGATTTTTCCATTCATATTCATCAAAGAACATGACAACATCATTACAGCTAACTCTCATGTAGGGCTGAAGTCCCGAGCTGAACTCAAACCATTCTCCACTAGAAATATTCTACTCTGAAATCCACAATTTGAAATGAAATTCTTTTCATTTTTCGATTCTTCATCGTCGACATATAAAATTCTATCCGATTCTTCATCGATAAAACCACTGTCTTGGAACATCTTGCTACTTCAAACTTCAATACTCAACTGAATATAAGTCATGTTTTTCAATGTACAGTAAATTTCCTATACTTAGATATAATTATAGAAAAAAGATTTATGAATATTTGAAAAAATTATTTCCTTTATCTTTCCGAACATAAATTATTTAATAAATTGAAATGAGTGAGAAATTGAATTGAACAAGAGATATTGTTGGTTACATAAATCAATAAATTACCTTCACTATTTCAGATTTAGCTACTATATCTGTTGGTAGAAATCTTGGCGTAGAAACTATCTTCCAGTGTTTCGGTTCAAACGGAAAACTAACTTCACCTCAGTAGATAGGCTAGACCGATTCAACCCCACTTTTAGTCATTTTTACATGTAAATTCCCATAATAGACCAGGGTCGATAATTTTTGGAACAAAAAAAAATAATAGTAGGTTGAAACCCATTATAAAAGGAGGAGGATATAATAAAAATGAAAGGAAAAATAATTTACCGTCGATCTGAGGTCGGGAAGGGGAAGGGGGTGGGTTTTTAAGGGTGAAAAACGGTTTATCTCGATTTCCGGCAAAACTACAAGTCCTATGGAAGAAAGTTGAATGACAAAGTTGTAGGTAATAAAAAGATCTACAACTTCTGTATTCACACTTTTTTCACATAACCTCAAAATTTATGTGAAAATTTCAAAAAACCACGTTTTTGGTTTTTTATTTCTATCTTTCACAGAAAAAAAATTGTTTTCAACGGAATTTGGTAAAAACTTACCTTTTTATGTTCCAAATGCACTGTAATTTATTTGATTTGTAATATTTATTTTTTCACCTTATTTTGACTTAACATCGAAAAAGCACCCTAATTTTCAATCGAAAATTCACCTGTCAAAATATCAGCTTTTTCCAAAAACTTGATGTGCTTCATGTTCGATGAAATCTCTACATTCCGATGATGTATACATTGCTATAGTAAATGTTCTCAGAAAATGCAAAAAATCGACAAAAACTCAAATGCGATTCGAATTTTTTTTATGTACAATATCATCTAAAAAATGTGACAGCTGCAATTTTTTTCAATGAAACCGTTGATTTATTAAATTCTAATCATATTTATGTCATAAAAAATACTATAGTAAATGTTCTCAGAAACACAAATGTTTCCTCATTCACCCGCCAATGTTGAGCAGATATTCTCGATGACCGTGGCTATGGCCAAAGAATATTGGTATAATCCTAAAAAATAACTATATATATATATATATATATATATATAGATATTTTATATATATAGATATTTTATATATATATATATATATATATATATATATATATATATATATATATATATATATATATATATATATAGTTGGTTGTAAGTTTTGTATTCCTATAGTGGTTATTTGGCCTTGATTTCAGTAATTAGCCCCATACTGTTGTAAGTAAATCTGTATGTTTCGTTTTGATAAATAAACTTCATTTGATTGAATATAGATTCTTTTTTTCATCTTCCGATTTTGAGTCCAAATATATCTACCGATTTCTGTGGTCGATTCTACCGATTCCGCTCATTGACGTTCAAGACCACTGTAGCCAGTATTCGAGATACTGAGCATTGTACAACATCGTTTGCAATAATACACGTGAAGGCTGAGTTACTTCAAGAGAATTGTGACAAATTTACTTTAAAAGAAACTTTTGGAATCTACATAGCAAGGTAAATACTACCTTTATTTCAATCTGTATCAATCAACTCTAAATTATTAATTTTATCTTGTCTTTTCATATAATTAGTATGGATGAATCTATTTGTATAATCTGCAATAAGGCAGACGATAAACAAGTATATGAAATGAAAAAAGCAGCTTTGAATCGTTTAGTGGTGTCTAGCACAAAAATAATCGACAATAAATACAAAAAATTTAAGACTTTGACATCAGCTTTTATTCATCGATCTTGTCAAAGTCAATATAATGATGATACTGCAATAGCTATATACTGTAGTTCAAGACAACGAAAAGCAAAGGAAGGAAAAGAAATAAATAAAGACGCTCTTGGATTTAATTTTCAATCTCATTGCTTTCTCTGCGGTGGGTTTTTCGGTAATATTTCAAAAGAAAAAATTTCATCCGTTCAAAGTAAGGATACAAGAGATAATATATTACAGTATATTCAAAACCTAAACACAATGAATGATTTCGACAAAAACATTTCAGTTCGTTTGAGAAATGTGCCTGATTTAGCCGCAATAAAAGCGCATTATCACAGTGCTTGTATGGCTAATTTTTATAACAAAAGAACTGAAACAAAAAGGGGTCGCTCAGCACGTGAAAACACTAAGAATTTTATCAATTATCTTATTAATTACATTGTTGACAACGAAACAGAATGTCAATTTTCTGTTAATGAAATAAAAGAAGGATTTTCAGGAGATCTCCCAGACTACACAACTATTAAAAATAAATTGAGAGAGCATTTTCAAAACGATATCAAGTGTCATTTAATTAAAAGAGACATGATTATTTTATATAAAAATGGTACTGCAAGTAAGAAACTCTGCAAAGACTGGTACGAAAAAAGATTTAAAAGTGAAGAAGACGAACGAACTAGAATAGTTCAAATGACTGCTGAAATTGTTTTAGAAGATATACGTTCTAAATTATACGATATCGATTACTACGAAACTCCAGATCTAAACAAAGGCAATCTTTTTAAGGATGTTCCTGAAACTTTGCAAGTTTTTTTGAATATTTTGTGTAAAAGTAAAAAAGAAAAAAGTACAATTAATATTCGTAGGATGGATAAAAAAGTGGCCACAATGTCTCATTGCATCATCACATCTGTAAGGCCACGTTCTTTTTTATCTCCAATTTTACTTGGTTTGTCGTCGATGATTCACAAAAAATATGCCTCCAAAGGATTGATAGACCGATTATCCAATTTAGGTTTGTGTTCCTCATATAAAGAAACTTTGCGTTCTGAAGCGTCGATTATCAAGGACCCTGCTAATCATACATTATCTCCAGATTCATACGTTCAATTTATTTATGACAATGCGGATCATAACACATGCACGATTGATGGCAAGAATACTTTCCATGCAATGGGTGGAATAATGGTTGTTACTCCGGCGTCTAGTGTTACTTCAAAGAAAACCATCTCTAGATTAAAACAGATTCCATCTTCTGAAGAGATAGGCGAAATTGGATTTGTGAAATTGAAACGTTTTGAAAACAAAAAGTCCGATGGATTGGAAACAACTCCGATAGAAGATATTTTAGATGTTACGGACAACTATGAAATTTCTTCGGCAGATTTTACATGGTCTTATTCAAAATTTGCAAACAACAAATCTGATGGTTGGAATGGGTTCATGGAGAAGTTGCATACTAGTTTGACTTATCATGATTCAAAAATTATTCCTGTACCGTTTATAAGAAATCCACCGAGTGATTATGATACCATTTTTACATCGTTGGTAGAAGCGGCTAAACAATGCCAAAAACAAGAGCAAAAGATTTTGTTCGTAACGTTTGATCAACCGCTATACCATAAAGCTCGTGAAATCTTAGCCAGTATTGATTTGAATAATGATCCCTACAATTTGTCTTCAGTCCAAGTAAGACTTGGGGGATTTCATTTATTAATGTCGTTCCTCGGAGCAATTGGATTCATCATGGATGGTAGTGGACTTAAGGAGGCGTTTTGTGAAATATATGCAGAAAATTCGTCCGATAAAGCTCTTTCCGGGCACGCATATGCACGAGCTATCAGAGGACATTTTCTAGTACAGCTCGCCTTGTCTGAATAATTTTTTTCATCGATGGAGTCGACACAGAAAAAGGGCTTATGGATACATTTTTACTGGATTTAGGAACAGAAAATTTTGAAGACAATTTGCACAAACAAAATTTTAAGATCATAAAAGAAAAATTTATCGAGCATCTAAAATTAGTACAAAAAAGAGGTCCTACCGCAAAACTTTGGATGCAGTACTGGCGAATGATCTCATTGGTTAAAGATTTCATACGGGCTGAACGTGCAGGTAATTGGGAATTACATTTAAAATGCGTGGAAAGAATGCTTCCCTATTTTCATGCAAGTGGTCACTTTTTATACGCAAAATCTGCTCATCTTTATCTCCAAGATATGCGTAAGCTTAAAGACACAATGAATGATGATTATGAATTCACGCGATTCACCGAAGGGTTCTTTACAATTAGACGTACCCACAAGTTTTGGTCGGGAGTTTGGACGGATATGACGATCGAGCAAGTTTTGATGAGATCTATGAAAACTCAGGGTGGACTCACACATGGTCGTGGTTTGTCTGAAAGTGTTTTAACAAAATTTGTATTAACAATGATCATACTTGTCGAAGTTCGCAATGAAATGGAAGATTTTTGTAATGTTTCTTACATTACATTGCTACAGAGCAACACATTGATTCTAGGGAATATCGAATAAAAAGAGATGTAGCTGATTTACAAATATTACAAAATTTTTTTAACAGGTATGATCCTTTTCCAGAGACTTATAACATTATGTCAATATTTTCTGGAATTATTGGCAGTAATTTTGTAAATTGCCACGAAGCGTATGAAGAAGGAAAAAAATCTTTGCAAGCTATGGTTGGAATGAATTTTGGCAGTGTAAAATTTAAAAGGAAAAACAAAGTCTTGTCTCTGAAAACGGTTCAATCTTCCGTTAAAGTGAACGGAGATATTATAGCCATCGATCCATTATTGCTATTTCAAAGAATATCGTTAGCGATCGAGAGTAAAAATGATATGGAAACTTATTTACAATACGAGCTTGCACCTTTTCCGTTATCACTTTTTACAGAAAATGGCCTCAGGAAAAATGTTAAATCTCAACTCTACGAATTATTTGTTAGTGCGAATGGACCAACGCATTCTGACGGCATAGTGCATGTCGTCGACGGTGGATTTTTATTGCACAAATTAATTTGGCAGAAAAATGGAACGGTGGAAGAGATTATCAATAAGTATTTGCGCTATGTTGAAAAACATTACGCAGCAAGTAGATTTATTGTTTTTGATGGGTACCCCGAAATTAAAAACTCAGTTACTGTCACAACGGTACCAGCAGTTAATTCAACTAAAAGAGAACGTAGTCGTAGAAAAACCTCAGACAATATTCCAGAGTTCGATTATCAAAACCATACAAAAATACCATTTTTGCAAGAAAAATTTTTATCTAACGAAAAAAACAAGGACACAATAATAAATACGTTAATGAAAAGATTACAGTCACGAGGATTTTTCTGTAAACAAGTAGAAGAAGATGCTGATGTCAACATAATCAAGACCTCGATTGAAATTGCCAGAGATACTAATAAAACTGTCATTGTTGTGGGTGAAGATATTGATCTTTTGGTTCTTTTGAATCAATTAAATTCAAATAATCATGACATTCATTTTCTCAAACCAGGTTCTGGAAATGTAAAAGATCAATTTTTTACGTGTAATAGTTTCAAATATGAATCCTTCAAAATTATTGTTGCATTTCTGCATTGTTTTTCTGGTTCCGATACAACATCTGGATTTGCCGGGAAAGGAAAGAAAAGTATCATAAATTCATTATTAGATAATAAAATTTTGTCAAATTTGGCCAATATTTTCTATAAAAAAGATGCATGTAAAGAAGATATCAAAAAAATGGATTACAATTAATCAAATCTATTTATAAATGTAAAAATGATGAAATAACACTGAATCAATTAAGATTTCAAAAATATCAATTGGCAAAAATTAAATCAACTTTCATATTGGCAAACCTCCCACCCACAGAAGGAGCAGCAGAACAACATTGTTACAGGGCATATTATCAGCTTCAAACTTGGTTGGGTAACAAACTAACAGCAACAGATTGGGGCTGGAAGCATCAACGTGGCATCATGCCCAAATTTACCGAGAAGGAATTAATTCCGGAAATATTGCTCAAAACTATTTGCTGCAGCTGTGAAACTGGATGTAATAGTTTAAAATGTGGCTGCCGAAAACATGGTTTAAAATGCACAAATTTATGCGCAAATTGTCATGGTTCTGGAAAATGCTCCAATATAGAAGAAAAAAACTACGAGGAAGTTAGTGATTCAGAAGAAATTGGGGATGAAGAACCAAGGCAGACTGAAAATAATATTGGAGACGAAGAAGGTGATGGTCATGAAGATCTACTAGAATCGGGAAGGTTTGTCGAATCTAGCGATCAAGAAATGCCATCAAAGAGACAAAAACTGGTAAATAAGTGATTAGAATTCAAGATAAGGTATATAAATAAAAAGATTAATGTTTGAAAAAATATTATAATGAATAACGTAATCAAACTGAACTATCTAAATTCAATACTACGATTAGCATGTATATTCATATATTATTAGATTTTCTTTGACATAATTATGATTAGAATTTAATAAATCAACGGTTTCATTGAAAAAAATTGCAGCAGTCACATTTTTTAGATGATATTGTACATAAAAAAAATTCGAATCGAATTTGAGTTTTTGTCGATTTTTTGCATTTTCTGAGAACATTTACTATAGCAATGTATACATCATCGGAAAGTAGAGATTTCATCGAACATGAAGCACATCAAGTTTTTGGAAAAAGCTGATATTTTGACAGGTGAATTTTCGATTGAAAATTAGGGTGCTTTTTCGATGTTAAGTCAAAATAAGGTGAAAAAATAAATATTTCAAATCAAATAAATTACAGTGCATTTGGAACATAAAAAGGTAAGTTTTCACTAAATTCCGTTGAAAACAATTTTTTTCTGTGAAAGATAGAAATAAAAAACCAAAAACGTGGTTTTTTGAATTTTTCACATAAATTTTGAGGTTATGTGAAAAAAGTGTGAAAACAGAAGTTGTAGATCTTTTTATTACCTATAACTTTGTCATTTGACTTTCTTCCATAGGACTTGTAGTTTTGCCGGAAATCGAGATAAACCGTTTTTCACCCTTAAAAACCCACCCCCTTCACCTTCCCGACCTCAAATCGCCCGTAAATTATTTTTCCTTTCATTTTCATCATATTCTCCTCATTTTATAATGGGTTTCGTCCTACTATTATTTTTTTTCACTTTTTATCATTTTTAAAGGCTTCTACCCTGGTCTATAAGGAAATCTAAAGGTCCAAATTATCGAAAATGGTTCCCTATAGACATGCGCACTATGTCGGATTTCAACGGAGTAGAAATGACTCATTGTATATCAGGGTCAATGACCTTTAGGTCGACGGAGACTCGATCAACGTAGCTCGCTGTCCGCGCTCTGGTGCAGGTTGAAACTTGTCCGCGACAGGTCGAGACTCGCTTCGTATGTAAATGAGTCAAATCATTGGTGCAGGTGTGACGTCATAACAATCGCAACCTCTATAAACTGAAGACTTCCTCCTTCACTCTGTATGTAAACCATCTTCCAAGATGGCGGATCACTGCATTATCGTAATTAGAAACCTGACCGATAGGGGGGGCATTTCAAGATGGTGGAACACGGTATTATTGTAATTCGGAACCTGACCAACAGAGGTCGTTCTGACAGATCATAGTATCTCGTAATTCAGAACCAAACCAACAGAGGGTGTTCCAAGATGGGTTAACAGGTCCAACGGTTCATCGGGTCGAACGACTTCCGTTGAGAACCCCCGAAGTCGTTAACGACTTCGATGGGAACAGGGGTTCTCTTATTGATGTGTGAATATTGTATAAACTAGAGTATACGTAATTTTCATTCGGTTATTTTAAATAGAAATTCTATTGACCACTGAACGATGTCGAATGAATGTAAATCAGGATACCGTATAGGGAAATATATTTATTAGAAAAATATAGTTGGGGTCAGCCATTTTGTTATCTCGATGTTATTTCTATGGAGAAATAGACATTGTATCGTTCGATTTATGATAACAATATGATAACATTCGGTTGGAAACTTATTTTTCCATGAAAAAAGGGATTTTTAGTAAAATCGTGAAAATCAATGTTTATATGAATAAATTATTCATTAAAAAATACGTAATAACTCTTTATCACACAATTGAAATATGTGAACACACCCTGTACATTATTGAAATGACGTCATATAATTCTGAGCATATATATATATATATATATATATATATATATATATATATATATTTATATATATATATATATATATATATATATAAACCTACATTTGAAATTTGTGGACACATCCTGTATATTATATAAATTATTTTATTCCAAAATATGTAATTACTATTTAACGAGTTGAATGAATACTTTGTACATCCCTGTACTAATATGAATACATCATCAAATGCCTCCGTTCGACCTAGTGGGACATCGAGAGATGTGGCTCTAGGTCAAACGGAGGAATTTGCTGATACAATATTTCTGCCGACTTCAATTCTACGTCCGTCTCTCAGCTGATATTGACTCATTCTGTTTTATTTAATATATCAAAATGGGAATTAGTTTTTAAGAAAATAACTATTTTTTAAAATAACTATGTATGTAATTTCATATCTGTGGAGACCTAAGATAGCTATCAAGGAACCGGACCACTGAGTCAGAGGGTGCTGTAAGAAGGTGATGCAATGGTGGCTCATCGTATGATGAACAAGTGGAAGTTCAGTTCCTTACAGACTACGAGTGTGTGTGCGAATACGATGATTGCTATTCTGAAATAATGTTATGAGTGTTGAAAGTTTGGTATTGTGTTCAGCCAAAGGGAGTGTATTTATGTATATCCAATATAGTGATATAAGTTATACTTTGTGTTTGATTAGAAACCAGGTTAGCACAATTGGCGACGAGAAGGGGCAATCATACCCACAGGAAGTTGATTTCTAGACGAGGTGAGTCTGATATTGGCTTCTTATATGTATATATTCCAAACAAATAAGTGATTTCAATTTTATTACTGACTGTTACCCTATCTCAGGGCAGTCGAGATATACCATTTATTGTGAACTGTTATCTGTTTCCACAGACAGTGTCCATAATTAAACTGTTACCCCAGATAGAGGGCAGTTAAAAACAAAACAGATTTAATTAAACTGTTAGTTACCCTAGACAAGGGCAGTTAAAAACAAAACACAGTTAATTAAACTGTTAGTTACCCTAGACAAGGGCAGTTAAAAACAAAACAGAGTTAATTAAACTGTTAGTTACCCTAGACAAGGGCAGTTAAAAACAAAACAGAGTTAATTAAACTGTTAGTTACCCTAGACAAGGGCAGTTAAAAAACAAAACAGAGTTAATTAAACTGTTAGTTACCCTAGATAGAGAGCAGTTAAAGAAAAAAAAAACAGAGTAAATTAAACTAATAGTTACCCTAGATAGAGGGCAGTTAAAAACAAAACAGAGTTAATTAAACTGTTACCCTAGATAGAGGCAGTTAAAAACAAAACAGAGTTAATTAAACTGTTAGTTACCCCAGATAGAGGGCAGTTCAAATTAAGTTAAGTTAATCAAACTGTTACCCTGGTGACAGGGCAGTTCGAAATAAAAAGTAGAGTTTATCAAACTGTTACCCTGGTGACATGGCAGTTCGGAATAAAAGGTAAAGTTAATTAAACTGTTACCCTGTTTCAGGGCAGTCCAAGAAAAAAAGAGTTCTGTGTCGAAACATCCACGTCGTCGAACGTAAATGGAAAAAAAAAATCTTATTTTAGGTTTCAGAGACTTCATATAAGGGGCAATTTGACAGATTCAAACGCGGTAATCAAACCATTTCTCTGCGACTCGATCGACAAAGCGCTACTGCGTAATGATTGGGAAAGATTACTCAGGGCATTGAAGCTATATAGGGAGTCTGAGAACATTGTAGACGGAGTACAAAACAAAAATAAATTACTTCATTTAGGTGGACCACGACTACAAGAGGTCGTTTTCAATTTACCAGGGACAATTGAAGTTTCCGATCTGAAAATAAATAACGATGTTTTTCAGATATTAGTCGATAAGTTGACCGGATATTTTCACCGCAAAGCAACTTCACGTTGGAAAGACACCTATTTCGTACCATGAAGCCGCTAGAAGGTGAAGTTTCAAAGACAAATTCATACTGCGTGTTCGGCAACAATCTACCAATTGTACTTTTGGCGAGACAGCCCAACAAACATTAGAAACTAACTTCAAGGATAAACTCATCGATAATCGGGCAAATTCTGAACTCAAAAAGCGTCTAATGAAAAAAGAATATACATAAGATGAATCAGTTGAAATATGACGAATACATGAACAAATAATAAGCCAGTCACAAGAAATGCAACGAACAGAACCATCGATTTCAGGGACGTATTCATCTGGAAATCAAGTCAATCGAATCGAAAGTCGACAAAAACGTACCACCGTTGGGTGTACTCGATGTGGTAGACAAAATCATCAACCTGACGACGAACGGTGTCCAGCTAGAAAGGTGAAATGTCATTCATGTGGCTTAATAGGACATGTTGCTTCGAAATGCAGAACAAGAGCAAATGTTATCAGTGGACAGGATTGGAAGAAATTGAGGCAACAGAATGCGCAGTCATCTGGGACGTGGAAATAAATGTGGATAATATTTTGAAACGCAAGCTCTAAATTCCAAATGTCATTTCATGGCGGAAATTCGTTTTAAGAAAAACGAAGAAATCATAGCGCCTTCCTATGTAATTGAGAAAGAAAAATTTTCATTGTTAGGGAAACGGGCGGCTGTTCGTCTAGGTGTATTGAAACTGGGTATTAAGGCAATAGAAGAATCATGTGAACAGTTTCCTAAAATGAAAGGGCTTAAAGTACGACTGACAATCGATCCTTCGGTTAAACCAGTACGACAGCCAGTGGGACGTATACCTATAGCAGGGGAGAAACAAGTTGAAGAAAAACTCAACGAGGCACTTCAGAAAGATATCATCGAAAGAGTAGAAGGAGCAAGTGTATAGATATCTCCGATTTTAGTTTTGTTCAAAAAATCTGGGGTTATCCGTATATGTATTGATATGCGAAGAGCGAATGAAGCTATCAAACGTGAAAACTACCCACACCGATGGTTGAGTCATTTATAACTAAACTTAAATCAGTAAAATTGTTCTCAATATTGGATTGAACAAACGCATACCACCAATTGGAACTAGACGAGAGCAGTCGCACAATCACGACATTTATTACTCATAAAGGCATTTTTAGGTATAAACACCTAATGTCCGAAGTGAACTCGGCACCAGAAATATTCTAACGAATTTTCGAAGAACTGTTAGCAGGTTGTGAGAACTGCCTAAATTATTTGGATGACATCATAGTTTTTGGAGGGTCTGAAAAGCAATATGATGACTGTTTAAGAAAAGTCTTGAACACGCTAGAAAATAATAATGTGCTTCTTAACAAGAACAAATGCAGTTTCAAAGCTAAAATCGAAGACCGTTTACTAGCAACAACAGTGGTGAAAGTCAACAAAGAATCATGGCAGGCCTCTGACAACAGTCTCTATTATCCGTTCCGAAATGAATTCACGACAGTGGGACCAGTCTTGTTGAGAGGTAATGAAATTGTCATGCCAGAATCACTACGCGAACGAACACTACAACTTGCACTGTCAAAATTTGTGAAGACTGTTTGTTGGTCACTCTTCCGCCGAAGGCATCACCCATGAACCGTCACGAATTTCCTACAGCACCATGGAAAGTCCTGGCTATCGATTTAATGGGCCCAATTCCATGAACAAGTATTGGTTGTTATTGACTATTATTCGCGATATCAGGATATACAGTTTTTACGTTCAACGACGGCTATTATAGCCGTTAATAATAATTAATTATTTGAAGGAACTCTTCGCTAAATTGGGAATTCCCGTATGCTTCAGAGTGGATAATGGACCGCAGTTCACAGGAACCGAATTCAAAAAAAAATCTGGGAAGATTATAATATCCGCCTCATACATACGGCGCCATACTGGCCTCAAGCGAATGGAGAAGTAGAAAACATGAACAAGGCACTATTGAAACTACTTCAGATTTCTCACTCAAAGGGAGATCGCAACTATAAAGTGGCTTTGCATGATTTTTACTGATGTATAATACTACGACTCATGGGACAACTGGAAAATCGCCATCGGAATTGATGTTTGGTCAGAATATCCGAGATAAAATACCCTCCATATCCGACTTTAGAATAGAACACGGAGATGAAGAAGCTAGATATAGAGATACAATGAATAAACAGAAAGGAAAAGAGAAAGAGGATAGAACTAGAAGAGCGAAGCATCCTGATATAGTTCCTGGAGACAAAGTTTTGGTGAAAAATGTCATACAACATAACCAGTTATGTCATACAACATAACCAGCTTTGGTAGGACTGAATATGTTGTCATCCACGATCTGGTAAAGAACTCATGCTCCAGGGGGAAGACAGACAAGTTCTTCGAAATCATCAACGGCGGCAGTTACGTCACCATCCACCAAGGGGACTGGGTTTCCATCAGATAGCATCGATCATAGTGACCATCAGCCTTCCCAGGAATCGGCACCTACTTGTGAACCCAAGGTTCAACCTCTACGTCTAGAAAGAAAGGAAGGGATGTGGAGACCTAAGATAGCTAGCAAGGAACCGGACCACTGAGTCAGAGGGTGATGTAAGAAGGTGTTGCAATGGTGGCTCATCGTATGATGAACAAGTGGAAGTTCAGTTCCTTACAGACTACGAGTGTGTGTGCGAGTACGATGATTGCTATTCTGAAATAATGTTATAAGTGTTGAAAGTTTGGTATCGTGTTCAGCCAAAGGGAGTGTATTTATGTAAATCCAATATAGTGATATAAGTTATACTTTGTGTTTGATTAGAAACCAGGTTAGCATAATATCCACATCTACGAAGACGGCATCCTATATACCACGAATTTCTGTTCCCCTAAAGTCCTATATATTAAATAATTTCAATCTACTGAACACACATGAGGACTCCTGGGGGACCGGTGGCTCCATGGGGGGCCTCCGGTGACCCCATGAAGACACCCGAGGGCCCCTCACATATCGGATGACGTATGACATACCTTAGATATCTATGATTCAAGATTTACGTTACGGAATCCTCTGCGCAAGTTAGTTATATCAATCGCTTAATCCTAATTATAACTATGGGTTGACGGACGACCGGTCTGAGTACTAGACTCTGGTGCAGTAATTCTGCAGTTCGAATCCCAGACACCGACATAGCTTTTTTCATTTATTAATATTTCAGCTAGGGCCCCCGGGCAGGATCGATGAGAAGGAGTGGGAGGACCCTCATGAGAGAGAGAGAGATAGTCCAGGGCCCCCAATCCAGGGCCTCCAGGTCAGGATCGAGGAGAATGAGCCCCCAGACCAGAATCGAGGTTAAGGAGCCCCCATATTAGATGACAGAGGGCCCCCAGGTCCTATGACGTCATAGCATCCATCTTGATTTGACGTAGACGGAAAGGTACCCCACCTCGATGGCCGCCATTGTGGATCAGTATCCGCTTAGTGTTAACTACTATCGTAATTGTAGACAAAGTGAATTGCTACAAATTATTTCTTCACCAAACTTCTGTAGGGTGCATAGTTCGGGAGATATAGCGAAAATGACGTTCTGCGCCCCATTTTCTAATATGGCGGCCACGGGACAAGGGTTGCAATGCCACAAACTTGGAGTTGAGCTCCTAGTGACCTCCCACATATATCCCGACAATAAAATTGGTTTCCTTTAAAAAGGTCTAATGTAACTTTACAATGTACTATATCATATCATAAATTACGAGCAACATATGTTTAGAAATAGTTTTTAATAATCTTCAGTTGAGCTTTCTGTGATAATTTAATCAATACTTAAAAATAAATACAAAATTAATTTCAAAATATAAATATTTTCCATGAATAGTCATATGTATTTATTAGATGTTATTGAAATTTTTTATACATCATTCTTATTATTATTTTGATCGGTATCAAAACGTCTGTCGCCGTCTTCCGATTCCCTTCTCCATCCTCTTCTATCCATCCATGCCTCATATCCGAGGTTCCTCTCGCTTATGGACTTCTTAATCGCCGGCATCCATGTAGCTTGTGGCAGTGGCGTAGATAGCTTTTTGCGATGGGGGGGATATGACTTAGTGCAAAATTTCATCTAAAGTTCTTTTTTTGTTGATAAAAATAATTTTTCTTGTAGGTAGTAAGCAGAAAGTTAAATTAAATTGAAAAAAATTCAAATTATTTGAATTGGAAAAAATTAATTAAAAATCAGTGAAAAATTGTATTATATTGAATTGGATATATACATCATTGAAAATATTTTTCGGAAAATCAGAGCAGAAAATCTAGTTTTCGGCGTTTTTTGACAATCCATTTATGACTTCGTCAGATGTGAATCCATTGTCACGATGAATTGCCAGAGCAGCCAAACCTTCAAATAACAAAGAATTGGACAAACATGAGTTTTCAATTTGCAATGAATTTTATATATTCAGAAGGGTCATTACAAGTCCATTTCTTTTATCGTGTTCCATTGAATCGTTTTTATTCGCTTCAAACGTCAATACCGGCAACGTAGCTAATATTCTGAGCAACATGATATTCGAAAAAACAATTCTAGGCAATCATCCAGCTCTCTTATTGAATTTTTCGGCTTAACATCGCCTCTATGAATTAAATATTCCTTCCACACTTTCAACTAACGAGAACAACAGGTGTGGCAGTAAGAAATGTTTGATAAAACTTGTCAATTTCGTATAAGTCATGCTTGGAAAACACCGCAAATCTTTCTAATACATTTAGTCTAGTCAACAAGTGCTTTTTTGTTCAATTTTTTTCGCAGGTCTCGGAAAAATATGAGAAAAACATGTCACTCAATTCGGAGTGGCATGTAGATGTTTTTTGAGAAAAAAACATCTATATTTTCGCTCGCGAAAATTGTGAAAGTTATAAACATAATCCTGAAAAAAGAGGGTTTGATTTTTTGCCAATATGTCAAAAATCAATTGAGATTTTTGAAATCTGAAGAAAGATTCGAAAAGAAGAGGAAATTTGCAAAAAGAAAGACTCAACTTCCGGAACTGTAGGGTCAATATTTTCTCAGAGAGGTGAAAATACGGCCGAAAACGGTTTATTTGATTTGGGCAAGTCACGAGCATTAAGGACACTTCATCAATAAACATTATTCAACCATAATAAATATGAAAATTAAGGAATGAAAAAACTAAGACAGTTACTAAATCGGTGAATGAACTGTAATCTGGCAATAATAGCGATTTTCCAAGTAGTTATGCAATAGTTAATTAACAATTTTTTAGTACTTGAACATGAAAATTGTGAGTTTGGCAACTGTTCACTATAGATCTGAGATTTTTTTCATTCTTGGAGCTATTATTATAAGGCTTCTGAGTTTATTAACAATTTACGTTGTTTTGTAACATCAAAATGAAATTATTTTTATAATTTTAATTTTTTATTATCGGAAGCTACAAGGAAATGGTTTTTTCAATATTCATCTCCTATTGTTTAAAAAATTATTATAAACGAATGCGTTGTTTATAAGAGAGTTAAGAAAAAAAAGTTATGTTTAATTAAAGTGTTCATTTTTGCAACTGGGTAAATTGTTAGTAAAAAACTGAAATATTAAATTTTTTAATTTTTTTAACGGGGATCTATTCTGCAGTATTTCGAAACTAGCTCCGAGAAAAAAAAAATCAGATCTATTGTTTAGCAGTTATCACACTTGCAATGTTCTTGTTCAAGCAGCAAAAAACTATTGCATAAATGATTGAAAAATCGCGATAAAAATTTTTTGTGGCTGGATTATTGTTCATTGACCTATCCAGTAAGAACCTGAAATTTTTCATTCCTTAATTTAATATTTAGTATACTAAGTTAAATAATATTTATTGTTAAAGTGTCCGAAATGGGCGTTACATTCGCAAGCCTGATTACCTGTTTTCGGCCGTATATTTACCCCTCTGAGAAAATTAAATTATAAATATTAATCCTACACTTCCGGGCGACTTTCTTTAGAAAATATCCTCCTCTTTTTGTATCTTTATTTAGATTTCAAAAATATCAATTAGTTTTTGAGATAATTTTTTCTTTCAGTAAATTGATTATAACTTTTACAATTTTCTTAAACAGAACTTAACTTTTTTCAAAAAATATCTACATCCTCTTCCGAATCGAATGAAACCTTATTTACATTCTTCCGTGACTCATGAAAAAAGTTGAACAAAAAAGCACTTGTTGACTAGACTATATTCTCATGATTAGTAAATCTTTCTCCAAGATCCATGATGTTTAAGTCCAGAAATAGATTGAACGCCATCACAAGAAAACTTCTACTAACTCGACAAGTTTTATCAACTTCAAAATATTATGGAGTAATTGAATTGACAATCAAAGCCGAAAGTTAGTCATATTTTGATACCTACCCTACCTCAAAAAATATTCGAGATATTAAATATTGATTGAGAATCTTCTAAAAGCAGAAGTCACGCTCCTCGAATGAAAACAGGAATTTAATCGGTCACTAGAGCCAAAAAACGTATGTGAAATGAAAAATTTTATTTACGAAGGAAGAAGTTAACCAAAACCTCCTCGCACTTCTCTTTCAAAATTTTATACTACCTATACTATTGAAGGAAACTGCTCATGCTTTGGATATATGTAATACTACACTATTGAACAAAAGCTCGAGCAGTTTTGTTTGATAGTAAGTAAGTACAGTATACAATTTAGAAATAGAAGTGCGAAGAGATTTTGGTTGACTTCTTTCTTTCGAAATAAAATTTTTTATTAGAGCCATTTGAACTTTTTTAAACACGTTTTTTGCTCAAAGTGATCTACGAATTAAACATTGAATGAAATATGCTCAAAACTACTAGTCACTCTACCCAAAATTAGAAAAACCATTAAATTTCTTGATCTACTATTATGTTAAGATTATGAACAGATTTTTACTTTGCATGTGCTCAATCTGTCCATGATTATAGCTAGCGATCATTTCGTGGCTCCTAATTGGTCGGCCTGTTCGAAGCGCGGAAATTATACAATACTCAACTGCACAGCCGTCACGAAAACATATCTAGATGATTTTTATATAATTGCACATACATAATATCAAAAGAGGTGCTAATGCTTAGTAAATTTCATGTACTTTTACTTAAAAACGTAGATACGAAGACTTTTATTATATATGAGAGGGGGATTGATCCCCTTGATCCCCCCTATCTACGCCACTGGCTCTTGATCTTCCTCTCCTTCGTCTGCTTTCTATAAATATCATATAATGCTTTCTATAAATATTCGATTTTCATTTGCCTACCCCACATATAAAATGCTAAAATCAACTTCAATATTCAGTATTGCTGAAATTTTGTTGACCAGCTTCTGTTTTGTTCATAAGTATATATATATATATATATATATATATATATATATATATATATATATATATATATATTTATATATATATATATATATATATATATATTATATATATATATATATATATATATATAATATATATATATATATATATAAATATATATATATATATATATATATATATAATATATATATATATGTATATGTATATATATATATATATATATATATATATATATATATATATATATATATATATATATATATATATATATATATATATATTTATATATATATATTTCAGTTTTTCATAATCTCATAAATAATGTAAACATATTTTGTATCTTAGTCTTTTTGTAATCTTAGTACTTTTGTAATCTTGTATAGTGAGCTAGTTATTACAAGCATGTTGATTATTAGATCAATATTTTTTTAAATAAATTATATCATATTTTATATACATATATAGTAATAACAAGTAGCCTAAGATTCCAAGTAGGATCGACCTTCACTCATCGGCTTACTGGATAAAAATTATATTTTATCGAATAATATATGTTTATGAACACACACTGAGAGGATTGCTGTGAAAATATGTTCACGGCTATAATTAATTGGAATTACAAACAGTAATTATTTTTTCAAACTCAAGTCCGAAGGAAAGCATATAATATACAAAATCTGCA
>JARQZK010002419.1:5000-49388 GCA_030704885.1 Cynegetis impunctata | reverse complement strand
AAAAAACCACCAAAAAAGAAATAAGTAAGTACGTACAAACGGTGGCGAAAGAACTTACTTTAGAGGGTTTTTGGATTGCAAAATTTTCACAATTCGGTTTTTGTTCTCCACGCGACCTTTCTCCTGTGCCTCCCAGCCCAAAGTTAGGATGTGACAAAAAAATTTCGAAATTGTTGTCTGGGAGGTCCAAATCGGAAAAAAAAACCATTTTCACACTTGACTGTTGACTTTCGATACAGTGGAATAGTCTATGATTTTCGAGAAAAATACGACTAAAAATGAATTTAATTATGTAATTACAGCATTCCAACTGAAATAGCCTGTATGCATGACTGATATACATAATCCTAGTGCCACGAAATGTGAAGATCACAGAATCATAAGCTTAACGAGCAACGCACTAAAAATCTTGCTTAGTATCACATTCGCGCATCTACAGGAAATTAGAGCAAAATATCTTTGTGACACAATTTAGTTTCAGAAACGGTCTGGGAACACGAGAGCCACTATTTAGTTTCCAGGTGGTTACTCAGAGGACACGAGACGTCAATTGTGACATATTCGCATATTTTCATCGATTTTGAAAAGGCCTTTGACAAGGTCCGACATCGAAATTTATTGAGATCTAAAAAGGAGCAGACTTTGATGACAGAGACATTCGTTCAATAGCACCTTTATACACAAACCAAAGAGCTACTGTCCGTCTAGGACAAGACCTATCTCTTGCGTTTTCGATAAAAATAGGAGTACGTCAGGGATGTATTCTATCGCCTATGTTTTTTAACATTTAGTATGAGGAACTCTTTGAAGAGGCACTTCAAGATGACATTTCGATCAACGGGCAGATTATCAACAATCTGATATTCAAAGACTGATAAATCGAGTTGTTAACGTAAGTGACCTATACGGGATGAATCTGAACCGCAAAAAGATTCATATCCTTAACGTGAGTAAAAATAACATTAACAACACTCAGTTCTACGTCAATGATGCGGTCCTTACTCAAACAAGGCAAATCTTGTATCTTGGCTGCAACCTTAATGAAGACTAGAACCACTCGCAAGAGATCAAATATAGAATAGGGAGAGTAAGAAGTATGTTCAATAGCAAGTGGAGTGTGTTGTGTAACATGCAACTTAAAATCCAGAAGAGAACTCGAGTCCTCCGATATAAGTACATATTTACTACATATTTTCGGGACTGGTCTATGGGGCGGAAGCATGCACCCTTACAGACTCCTCGGCCAAACGTATAGAGGCTTTCGAAATGTGATGTCCCCGACGCATGTTCAGAATATTATGGATTCATTGCGTGCTGGATCATATGAAAAAGGAACTTGAAGTTCTGAACATCATTGAAACGAGAAAACTTGAATATTTTGGGCATGTCATGAAGCACGATAAATACCATCTCCTCCAGCTGATACTGAATGGCAAGATCGACGTCAATGACAGTACATATGTTAGAACATCAGTCAGTCCTGTCATACACAGTATTTCACTTGCCGCTCTAGGGAGGTGAAACGAACTAACCTCCCAAATATCAGTTTCATAATGGAGTACTTAACGAGAAGGAAATAAAGAAAAGATTTTGTTAATGAAAGTAGTAATGATCATCGGAATTGCTAGAGAATGCTCTTCGCAAGAACTATATGACCTAAGCATGAAGAATGGAAGTTTCTGATTGACATTACAACAAAAACGAAGTCACCAACAAAATGCTTTATAACAAGTTTATAAGAATAAAAGCCATTCTGATTCCTTCGCCTAGCACATCGATAATATCTGTAACACGAATTATTGATAATATTATAAGCATAACAGTTAGAGGGTCCAAGCTACTGGTATCTGACATTTCAGCTGGCGCACTCTGGCGGCCAGATGGAAGAAGTTTTTATTTCCAACCTTAACATATGCAATTACATGTAAAGGTTCTAATTCATTACAAATTACGGAGCAAAAGGTAGAAAATGGAAAGTGCAAATTTTGCAAAACGTAGAATTAGTAAGTCTAGAGAGTGATGACATAAAAGTTGTAATTTAAAAGCATATACAAATGCAAGTGTTAGCTTTCGTCGATTTCCGAAGCCAAACAAATTTTTGTAGAGAGACAATATAATTTTGAAGTGAAGGAGAAGATTGATTTATTGAAGGTATGTAAAATCAATGTGAAAAGAATCACAAAACTCTGAAAATGACGGTGTAATTGTTCTTTGCATTTTTTACAAAAAAAATTGTATTCTTATAGGTAATTAACTCCTATGATTGAAATTTAGGTTAGTTTTTTCTTTACTGATGAAAATTCAAGAAGGTACAGCGCAAAAAGGAGAATTTTGAAGAAAAAATGCCGATCCTATGTGTAATCTTTCAAAGCTCATGAATGAGGAAATGAATTTGAAAGCCAGACCGAGCACGCTCAGAAAGAATAATCATATTGGAGACGTTAAACCTGATACTATAGTGAATACTCAAAGATATCCATAAATATCATCCATCAAAACCATGCAGGATTTGACAAAAATGTTTTTCACAGGAAGAGGCCTCAATCTCTCAGTTTCATTAAAGAAAGCCTTTAGGTGGAAGTCTTAAATGTAGGATTGAATTTGAATGCTGGTATTTTGAAGGACGAAAGTAGATTTCACGCAAAAAATTATTGAGCCTAGTATAAAGAAATTCAAGGATTCTGAAGTGCAAGTAAATGATTATATCAAAAAAGACAAAATTTTTGTATATTCAATTGATAAAAACCAAGTAAAGTTGGCGATACCAGACCTGGTTTTTTTCTTAATTTTTTTCACAACATTGTATGATAGATTTGCTTCTTTTCAACCTATTCACTTCTCTGTATTTTTCTCTGGAGTAAGTTTTTCACCTGTAAATATCGCTTCACACTTTCACTTGAATTTCATAAACATTGTTATGAAAAATTCAAAAAACTTTCAAATCTCTCATATAACCTGTGTTCAAAGTTGGTTATTGAAGCGCCATGTTTGATGTTTTCACCTAAGCTCCGCCTCTATGTCAGATCCCAATAGGGATTATAATTAAATTATTCAGACTGTAATTTATCGAACAGTACTATAAATATTAATTCACATGACAAGAATGAATTTTTAAAATACATTTCGTAGTCTAATAAACTTACCTAGGAAAGTAAAACGTACTTATTTCCCCAAAAGTGTGAAGTACTTACCGAGCAGGGAGTAGACAAATTTGATTCCTGATTGAGGAGTTTCAATATAAATTGTATAAAGAAGTAATTTTAAGTTTTGATATATTATCAACAAGTTTTTAATATATTTACTCTATAGTAACTCTTTCAATGTTCCAAGTGTAACATCATGCTTTCCTGTTCACTTTTTAATGACCATAAGAGCTGCAGCTAAAAGTTCACTTGCAAACTCTATGGATTAAACACTGAATGAGATCTAATGAACTCGAAAGATCTGCCTGTTACTCTCGAGGTGGAAGTATATGTTGCCTTTCCATTATTCCCGTATGGTAGAGATGTAATTTTGATGACAACAAGCTCATGCGAAAATTCGAATGATGTGAAATTCTCACTTGTTCTGTAAGTTATAAATATTTACGTGGTCAGAAATGTTGAGATACAACTGATTATCTCTAGGAGTAACCTACACTAATCGAACTCTCCGAGAAGTTAACGCCAACAAATGTTTGCCGAGCACGAATACGTATTCGTTTTTATAAAAACGAAATCGAGAAAACACTCTTATTTATACAATTTAATGTTTAGCAGCCTGATAAAGGAAATAAATAAATTATATTAAATTAAAACATTATGAGGCAGTAAGAACATAAGAAACGTTTGACGTTTCTGTAATTAGTTGAATACATATAGAGCAGGAAAAATTGTTATTAGTGGATGAAAATTATGAATAATGAAGACTGGGATAACTGACATGAGAGAAATATACTTTGCTGCTCTTAATAAAGTAGTTAAATGAACATTCATGAGAGCTATCAACTCAAGGTATTCTAGCTAGTAAATTTAGTGATACCCACTTCCATCCGGTGGTGTGGTAGAGATTCAGTTAAATTAGTTCTCATTTCATCTATATTTAAGTTTAGCAAATACGAGGGAATATTTGGACTGAGTTAAGTTTTAGAAAACATAATTGGATTATGTTTTTTACGCTTAGATTCGAAAATGCAGAAATTCGTCGCGGTGAATTGTTGTTTCCCAATATCTTTGGTGGATGGCGCTCTGGATTGTTATCCAGACAGTGTTACTGGCCACGATTTGTATTGGGGAATAATAAGAAATTTGTTAATTCATCCGAGTTAAATAAGCTGCACTGAGGAGATCTAATAAAAATCGAAACAGCTGTATGCAGATTTTGAGGTCGGGGTGACTTGACAATTTCTATAATTCACCGTTCGATTGTGAATGCAGATTTTTGCGTTGCGGAATACTTATAACCAGCTTCCTGAGAAAGTTGTTTGATAATTTTTTAAATTATCAAAGAATTTTCCTTGTTCACTTTATGTAATATATGAAGTATGTTTCTCATGATATGATTGTTTAATTATTTTTATCTGGGATTGTTATCCTTGCAGAACGAAACTATTAAAATTTGGTTGAATTTTTCAATTTTTACGATATTTCTTGATTTTTCATGGTTTTTTAAAAATTGCCGAACTCCAGAGCTTCTGCAGATTGAGCTATAGGGTTGAAGTTTAGTACGTACATTGAGTTTATTTTGAGTCAAGATACTTTTTTGGATTCAACTCTTCTTTTCATTTGAGCTGCATTTCTTGGTGACTATTCCGTTCGAATTGCATCTCGATCTGCTATCGTTAGTTTCAACTTTTTTTCTCGCGAGTACGATGCATTTCGCAATTTTTTTTTTAGTAAAATAAATAATTTTTTTCTTTTCAATTCGATTTGCTTTTTAAGAGTGATTTTTCAAAATATAATTCAATTCGTTAGAATCGCTTCTCGACGCGATGCATTTCGCGCGAAAAATACTACTTTATAGTATTGGAGCTCTGCTGCTCACGAGTTTTCTTTACTAGGTGTCATATCTATGATCACAATGGATGAAACGTATAATCATTTTATCATCTGAAAAGTGAAAACAATACGAGAGGTGTCGTGGGATACTCAGTTGGAACGAATTTTCTTTGACTATATATTAGAGATGAAACGGATACTGGTTTGGCCGGATAGCGGATACCGGATATTCGGCAAGCTACGAGGCCGGAGCGCCGGATATTCGGCTACCTGATATTTGGTCCTCAATCGCCTTACATGACGCGATCAGTTTGATTTGAATATAGGCGCGGTGAACAAGATCGAAATATTCGGACGCGTTCGGGTGTTCCCGCACGTGAGCGGAGATCAGGACGATCGCCAACTTGGCATTAATTTCATTTAAACAGAGACAATATCTGGTACACTGCATGTTATTTGTGTCAGATTTTTGCATTTTACTACCCGGCATCCGGCCCGATACTGAATTACTATTCGGTAATCGGCCGGATAGTGAAAATAAGGCCGGATAGGCCGGATACCGGATAGTTACTGGATATCCGTTTCATCTCTACTATATAATTATTATAAATTAAATAGCAGGCACAATGAAATGAGTTAACAATTTTTTAGAATAATTTAATGAAAAAAATGAATAAATGAAGGAATGGTGATGAAATTTTGATTAATAATTCGTTTTAAGAAATTATGAAAAAGACATTATGAAAATATGAACGAATTATGAACTTAATCTTAGTAATTTGTTTGTGGTAACTAAGGTAGGACCCACAGACTTTCGATTCAATTTTATGTAAGAATATCGAAATAACTGCATAGATAGTGGTATTATATCTTGTTGTAGATTGTAGGGGATCATGGTTAATTCTTAAATTAAATTCTTTCAAATGAATATGTTACAAGGGCTATGAGATTTTATTAGAAAATTTGATGTTGAAATCGCTACATTCTTATAATGAACAAATATTAAATATGTTGAATAGTTTGTTTCTTTCAATTATATTTGGTTCGATCCCTGATTATCATCATAGAAATACAAAGTATATTTTTTATAAGAAATATAATAAATTCTCCCTTCAACAATCATACGTAATCTGTAATAATACATTGATATTATACTCATCATAATCTTTATATTTATATAGAATACTAAAATTCACACTGGTAATCATCTGAATTCTTCACAGTTTATTCTTTATCAATAAAATTACAATAAATCAACAAATTTCGAAAGTAATTAAATGAACGACTGGGGCTATGAGTATTAGGACTCTCACGGCTTGCTAAACACATACGCATATACGAATACATCTGACGTGTCCGTCTATCAACGCTTTCTGAAGTAGGTGAAGTTCCACCGAAACATGCGTCATGCGTTATTTTTTTTAATAAATATGTAAATTGTTATTGTTATCCCTTTTTTTTAATAAAATTATTTCTAATTATGTAGATATTAGAGTCGATCAAAATGCCTGAGATTACTTAAAAATAAGATAGACCATAAGTTTCTTATCTTACCTCAATCGGTGTAAAGAAAAAACGAAGGCATGATGACTATTTCTAACTTGGGTATATAACGAAAACAAGAGTTTTTAAGAGGAGAAGAAGCCGCCTATTATGCATTCAAACTGGTGAAACAGTTGAGAATTGCCACATAGAAAATAATCCAGAGAAAGTGTCTGACGTTTGGATCCCGACGTTGACCTCTCCTTAATTCGGCCATACTTGGCCGAAAATGGCTGTAATATTCTAGAAAAATGTTGTCCAAAAAAGGACTTTAATAAATATCTATGCGAAATGTGTAGTATATTATGCGAAACAATGTTAGATTTTCGTATAACCTCTATAAAATGTAAAGGCTGCCTCCAGTACCTATTTCCATTTAAAGTGTTTAAGTGTATAAGGAAAATTCCAAAGAAGCAGTAGTATTGTTTAAAATGCTCACGCTAGGAATGTCAGAGTGCAAATTACTTTATTTTCGGTGAACAAGTTTAGTATTTGTAAAATGCAAAAACACTGAAAATATAGTATTGTTGTGTTTATTTCTATTAAATAATGTTGTTTAGTCTTATATTTTCGGGACTGGATGTGATTCCCAGGCCGGGACGGCAAACCAGTCCCAACAGAACTGCTATAACGACGTCATTTAATTGAATTATTCGGGAATGGACATAGGACCCGAATCGGGACTAAATATCAGTCCCGCCAGAACTTTCAATAACGTCATCTAATGACGTCATCCGGGACTGGACATGGATCCCGAGTCGGGAGTGTAGTCATTGCGTATTTTTATGCCTAGCTTTCATTAGCCCAGTGCCTGGAGTGCCTGGTCAACACAAAAATGACAACATTTTGATAAATTATTCGAAAAAAGGTGCACGTTTTACTTAGCTGTTAACTAAAAGTTACTTCACAAATCGTTTTTAATGAGGAAATTTGTTTTGAAGGGATCAAGTATCTTACCTTCTCGAAATTCAAAATTGTATACAAAATTTGAATAACACTTGAGAGGTAAAATAATGTACTTCCTGAATATTTTTTGATCTCTCAGACATATGAAGACATATACCGTGGCGGTTGATTTTTTTTCGATTTTATGCTCTCATTTGTCAATGGCTGCTTCAAAACACGACATTAAACCGCCATGTCCTCTTTCATATTCAAATTTCCAAATATCACATTAACATTAATCAGGAGACTTGCCCATTGACCGACCACATGGTGTTGACGTCGGTACCTTTTAAATGTGATAACAAAAGGTCTGTGTGTCATTGAAAATTGAGAAGGCGCGAGTTTATGGGCAAGAAACCAGAGGAATTGTCTCTGAAGAAGCAAAAGAACAGGATAATTGTAATTTATCGAGCAGGTCAGCCTGTCGTCCTAGAGCCAACCGGCCGCCCAGTACAATCGATGGCTTCATTTACCCCAAGTCTTCGTGGCGGAGAAAGAGATGGAGTCACGTTGTTGAATATGAATGTAGGAATTTCACGCTATTGACATTTTGGAGAAGACCGACACCACCGAATGAAAAATATTGTTAAAAATAATTATTAGGAATAATTCGAGACTTCCTGCATTTCAAGATTGAAAAAACTTTGAAAGACATTTTTGTTCATAATTTATAATAATTCACAATATATATATATATATATATATATAATATATATATATATATATATATATATATATATATATATATATATATATATATATATATATCTATATGTCTAAAAAAACGAAATATCTAGGAATCATACTTGACCAAAACCTCAAATGGAACGAGCAAATACAATCTCTAATAACCAAATTACGAAGATTTATACACAAATTTTATGAATTAAGAAAGTTCATGAATCGCAAACAGTTAATAATTATTTATAAATCACTTATAGAGTCAATCCTCCGATATGGCATAATCGTATGGGGGGGTTCATATGATACAACCTTACAGCCACTTAGAGTAATACAAAATCGTATTGTCAAAATGATCTTTAGAAAACCATTTCTTTATCCGATAGCTCTCCTTTACAATGATGAAATCATGAACATAAGAACACTGTACTTATACTCATGTTGTATTTTTATATTTAGAAAACCACTGTTAAGAACCACTGCTACACATCCTCATAACACAAGAGCTAAGTCAAATAATAGCTTAATCACTCCAACATGTCACCGTGATGCTAGTCAACGATTCGTTACCACAATTGCTCCCAAAATTTATAATAAGTTACCGACAAACATAAAAAATATAACCAAATTACATATATTTCGACTAAGAGCTAAAAAATTTGTTTCAGCAAACTCAGACTTATTTAAAGATATTCAGTAATTAGTTTGATGCAAAAAATTTATTATCGTCACTATTAACTCACATTGTAAACGTATATTATTTTGTTCTTTTTATATTGTGGCACATACAGGTGCATGCGCCTAGGTGCCTAGATTTTATTATTATTGTTTTTTTCTCAATTTATTAGTGACTAATTGTTGAACATAAATGTATATGTAAAATTAAATTAAATTAAATTAAATATATATATATATATATATATATATATATATATATATATATATATAATCTCTTGATAATTATCAGCAATAACAGGCTTGCTGAATCTTAAAAAACTCGATTTTATTAAAAAGTTGACGTTATATATATATATATATATATATATATATATATATATATATATATATATATATATATATATATATATATATATATATATATATATATATATTATATTATATATATATATATATATATATATATATATATATATATATATATTATATATATATATATATATATATATATATATATATATATATTGCAATCATAACTAGCTTGCTGACATATGATTGCTCAATTATTGACTACATTATTAATACTTTCGAGGGAAAAATTTCATTGGTTTTTGACAAATCTTGTTTTGATATGTGAGTATTTGATTTATAATACAATTTTAGTTGATTCTTAAGAGATCACTTGTTAAAAGTTATAACTGAATATTGTTAATGTGAATTCTCGTGTTAATTTCAATTATTGTCTTACTTTGATGAACTAAAAAATATCTACCTTAAATATTGTTATTCTCATTTTTTTTATATAGAGTTCTTGTAGGTTTGGATATTTCACATGTGTAGACAAATTACCATTGGATTTGTCAATCCTTGTTTGTTAAATAAGCGTCAATTGTTCTTTATTGTTATTATTTTCTACTCTTATTTTCGATGTTTACCTTGTTTTATCTTTTTTGATCAGCCTTGGTCTGATGATGAAGTGCTAGGCACTTCGAAACCGATTACCATTAATAAAGGAATTGTGGGCTGATTTGAGACCTTCATTTCACCAGTTTTCATTTGTCTTCTCACACTATGGGTTCCACCACATATATAAGTATATTTAATATTATAACTGTATCAGATCAATGACATAATTTTCAATCTGTTATTTATACACATTGATATATTTTTATCAATGTAAATTCTTTTGTCAATTAAGAAATATCCACCTTGCATTCTATAGAGTTCAAACAATGAGATATTTACATCTTCACCTTTACGATAAATAATATGAAGATAGCATACAACTCAGTCATGAACAACAAGTAGCAGTTTTGATCTAATAAGATCTCATCAGTATGTTGTTCACCCGATGAGAGGAATATTTTATTGATCTATTCCGAAGTTCTGTGTTAATTTCTTAAAAATCTGTTTCAAATTCATCAATTGGCACATAATTGCTTCTCAATTTCGCATATGTATTATATTTATTATGTATATATATATATATATATATATATATATATATATATATATATATATATATATATATATATATATATAATTATATATAACTAAATATATATTATATTGTATATATAAAAATATTTCAAAACCGTCATAGGATACCCTCAGGTGATTTTTTCTGAATAATTTAGAGAATAGTCTTTTCAAACGCTTAACATACAACATATAAACGTTACAATATAAAATAGAGTACCTAATAATATATCAAAAATTTAGGTTATTTCATAATCTGTTTTTCGAGATATCGCAATTTTTTTGTTTCTCAGAAATAAAGTATCAACAACAAGACAATGAGTTTCATCTGGTAAAATACTGATAAATATTGATTCTAGATATAACGCTCATTCCTCAAAGCATTTTATTATTTGATTAGTCAGTTGAAGAAATAAAAAATTTCTTACGGTTTCAGACTGGTTACAATCAATGGCTTCTCAATCATTGCTGTTTTTATAAGTCGCGGTAGGGATTTAAAGGTCATCGAAATAACATGGAAACCTTAAAAGCATGCCTCGAACGTCAACCGGACAGGAAAAATATTTGACAGCGTGAAATAATCAGAGCTTGAACAATGTATCTGGATTACTTGGATGCGCACATGCTATTTTTACAGAGTAACACACTTACTAAAGAAAGTTAGATATTGTTAAGTGTCTATACTACTTTCTACTTCTTTGCTTTTATTTAAAGCCATTTGATGCGAATGGAACCACTGAATTGAAAACAGGGACTTATGAATAGGCTGAAGAAGGCTGCAGCCTATAGGCCCCCACCTCAAGGGGCCCCCACAAAAAGGAAATTTGAACAGAGGAAATATTGAAATGATTTTGTACTAGGATGACTGATGCCAATTTGAATGATAGAACTATACTCCGCACGGAATTCAATATTATGAGGGAAATGGACGTTAGCGATATAATTGAAGATTTTGCTAAAAATAAATTTAAAAAAGTTATTTACTATAACAATTTTCATAAGTATTGAGTAGTGTTAGTATTGAGTTAGTATTGAGCATAAAATTATTAATGAATACATTCTACTAGTATAAGCATAGTAACTACAGGGCGCTCTATGTATACCTGAGCTCTGGAAAAACATTCGTAGACCAATATATTGCACATTCCGAATTAATAGACTGAAGTTCAAGATATACAACATTGAAATTTTTTTTTAAAAAATTTATTGGTTTAGTTTACGGTAATGAAATTCCTATAAATGCATATGACTTCTATATAACACTTTAATGTGAACACGTACAATTGAAGCACTTCTGTACTTTTAAATCTCAAAATTCAATTGTTTTCGCTATATTATATAAATTCAATAATCTATGACCCGCAATTCATACTGAAGCATATAAATTGCATGATTGCAAACCGTGAAATTTTAGGATTTTCATCCCCAAACGTCGTAGAATCAAACGGAAGTTAAGTATCAGATTTATGATAATTTATGCTTTTTGTGATATTGAAAACAATTTAGGAAAATGTTGATATTAAATTGTCGATAAATTTAAATGACTTAGCTAATAGTAAAAACCAGTTCTTTTAAATGTTCCCACCAAATCATATTATAGGTATTATAGAACAACAATATATACTTATGTGTTTTTATGAATTCTTACAATTTCATCGCTTTTGCCATCCATGAAGCTCAATTTCTGAGAATCATTTATTTTCACTGTATTTTTAATCTAAACTAAAACGAATATACTAGAAAGCTGAAACCAGAATGCGTGCAGCATACCTGCTCTATAAATTAACTAGAGGCCATCTGTGATCTTCTCACGATCAAATAATACCGATCAATCCTCGCATGCACTTAATAACTACCAGGGTATTGTCATATTGTTGTCCTGATAAACGATATAACTTACCCAAAACATTTTAATTTTTAACCAGATAAGGAACATGAGTATGGGTTATTATAAATCCAGCTTATACTTACATAACAAGGTATTTTCTAAATTGTACATTATTGCCCGTGTTTGAGAATTGTTTGATGTGAAATTAGATATGAAAAATTGAGTGTGGTCTACAGATCGACAAGCCGAATGTGTAGACTTTCATTAACTGTTTCATTATTAATGAGATTTTACGTTAACCCTGGACGTCAATGTAATGCACGATATTGAACCATATCATCTGTCTGTATGGGTATGTTTGAAGAATATTGAAATATCTGAGAGTCAATAATGAAAATATATTTTTGATTTTTGAGTAACCAAAAAAAACTTCCGATAAATTGGTTTTTCATTCTTTCCTTGATTATATCATTATTTCGGTGTGATTTTCTCTGAAACAGTAGCAGTAATATCTAAATTTAATTTTTAGTCATATTTCGCCATAAAGCACACACCATTGCAGTGTATTGAAGGAAGGCAGTCAGGTGCGGGAGTAGTTTTTTTAACCGTTTTATACCTCCTAGACCTCGATTTTCGAAAAAATTTTCTCGTCATATATATATATATATATATATATATATATATATATATATATATATATATAATTATATATTATATATATATATATATATATATTATATATATATATATATATTTATATATAGATATATATATATATTATATTATTATATAGTATATATATATATATATATATATATATATATATATATATATATATATGGTTGTCTTGTGTATATCTAGTATATCTTGTGTTCTGATATAGCCATACTATTCTGCTCACCGTAGTTAATTATTTCTAATTACAATGTTGATATTTTTATAGTGGACTATTAGAGCAGAATATATATAAATTCATTCGTGGAAAATCTTTGCTCATTTTCGGGAACAATATTTTGTACTTTTCAAAACCAAGAACTTTCTTGAATGAGAATTTATCTACAAATATTAAATATATTTTTCAAATTATTTATTATATTTCAAAGTGTCTGAGCAGCTCTGGAATATTATTCATATATATCATTCTATTAGGCGAAATCCAGAAAAAATTACCTAATGGAAATATGAAAAATATTAATCAATTAATTCCAACTATTTTCAGTTGTATTCCACTAAAGAAATGAAAAATAATATGATAATAGTTTGCAGTCTAAAAAAGTTTTAGATCTGCAGAATTAAAAAAAATTATACTTAACAGGTACAAGTCAATGTACCTATATTTTACCAGTTTTTTTTTAGTTCAGCCTAATTCATGAGACGCAAACAACTTGAAATTATTTCTAGCCCTTATACTGGTATTCACTGAAAATTTCGGAAATGCACCTGAAACTTAGTTGTCGAAAAATCTAACAGCATTAAATTATTAACTGACTATTAAAATTGAAACTTTGCATTTGTTGTAATTTTCCAAGGCATTTTCTGAATTCCCTGGTGATTTTTAATGAAGAATAAATAATCAAGCTTTGAACGTAATTGTTTATATCTATGTAGAATGATATAGCACAATGTATTATTCACTTGTTACATTTACTTCAAAAATATTAACCTACCTACCACAGACAAAGAAAAACTTGTGAGCAGCAGAGCTCCATCATTTAGGTCATATTTTTCGCGCCAGATGCGATTCTAACGCCTTGAATTATATTTTGAAAAATCACGCTTCAATAGCAAACCCAATTAAAATGGTGAAAATAATTTATTTTATAAAAAAATATTACTGGTTCATCGTGGTTGAGGAAAACAGTTGAAACCAACGGACGAACGTAGCTCAACTTCAACTCAATCCACTTACCAAATGTCAACCCTCTATTGTGAAAAAAAACGCGAAGTGCATCGCGTACTGATGGCGAAACAGATCGAGATGCAATTCGAACGGAATAGTCACCACGAAATGCATTGTGGATGAGAAAAAGACATGAAACACACAAAGAATTGTATTTCTAACATAAACTGTACGGACCAAACTTCAATCCTCAAAAATCAGGAGAAAACCAGAATTATCTACGTAAAAATAGCGTCGGTTGGAAAAATTCAACCAAATTTTGATACTTTCCTTCTGCAACCAAATTTCAGCTCATTTGACTCGATGCCAATATATATATATATATATATATAAACAAATTTACTTTACCAAGAAAGTATAAATCAGAAATATCTAAAGCTAAAATTAAAGCCAATAGTGATTATTTTTCAAACCATCCTAAGAAAAATGAAGCTGCTTGGAAAATCATAAAACAACACTGTGGTGCATTAAAATCTGAAAGTAACAATAAAATTAACGCCGATAAGTTCAACGCATACTTTACTAACATTGCCAACACAATAATACAAAGTATTCCCATTTCTGACAAAGTCTGTCATGATTTTCTTATGAAGATATCAGTACCTCAGCAGATACAGTTGTTGCACTTTGAGCCTGTTACACAGGAAGAAGTGGTAGATATTGTATATAATTTTAAACAGTGTAGTAGCAGAGACACATATGGTCTCAGTAATAATCTTCTGAAGTGTGCTTTGGAGACTCTGCTTGATCCGTTAGTATACTTAGTGAATCTTTGTTTTATGACAGGTTGCTTTCTACAGTCATTGAAGTGCTCGAGGGTCATTCCTATCTACAAAAATGGTGCAAAAAATGACACCTCAAAGTACCGCCCAATCTCGATGATACCTATTATATCCAAAGTCATTGAGACCGCTATTAAAAAGCGACAAGTGAACTACTTTGAGAGTAATAAACTATTCGCTTATTCCCGATTTTGGTTTCCGAGTTGGCCGTTCGACCACTCATGCATTAACGGACGTTGTTGATGGGCTGACTGCTGTATTGGAGAGAGGAAGCCTTGCTCGGATCACTTTATGTGACCTGAGCAAGGCTTTTGACTGCATTGATTTGCTTTTACTTGTTGGAAAGCTTGGGCATTATCATGTGGGGGACATGGCGCTAAGACTTATTCATTCATATCTTCAAGACAGGTTGCAGTATGTGGAATGCTGGAAGGAAACAAAGATCTAAAGTTTTGTCGGTACAGCATGCTGTTCCTCAGGGATCTAGCTTGGGACCAATTCTTTTCATTATTTATGCCAATGACCTGCCCAACTGCAGAGAGAAGGCAGATACCTGTATTTATGCAGATGATACTACCTCTACTAGTATGGAGAGGGACATAGACACCTTGAAAACATCCACAGAATCCACAAAAGTACAAGCAGAAGAATGGTTTCAAACAAACAAATTAAAGCTCAATACTGCTAAAACACAAAACTTATGACACTCAAAAACACCACCGGGAATGAGGAGATGGATCCTGTCAAGCTTCTCGGATTCCGTCTAGATAGAAAATTGAAATGGAATGCTCATACTTATGCTATGTTCTCGCTCCCGAATTAGCAGATAACCTATTCCTCATTAGATAACTAAAAAGATCCGTCTCAAATGAACTACTAAAAATAGCATACTTTGGATTTATTCATTCACACATTTGCTATGGAATTCTGGTATGGAGACATTCAATTTGTATGGACCAAAATTTTACAACAAATTACCTAATACCTAATAAATGATTAAGTTTAAAAGCCTTTAAAATTAGTGTTAAAAATTTCCTCCTCTGGAAGGCATACAATGGTGTTGATGAATTTTTGAATGAGGATGTAGTGAAGTTTTAGATGTATTATGTAAATCAAATTTTAACTGTTGATTGTGCACAATTTTATTTTTGTTTTGAAGTGTTATGTTGTAATTTATATTAATTTAATTCAACATATTTTATAAAATATATATGTAGTAGATTTTGCATTATTCGATGTGTGTAAACAAAATTATATTTGTAGAAGCACCAATAAAAACCATTTATATATATATATATATATATATATATATATATATATATATATATATATCAGTCTTAAAATTTTTTCGAAAATCATGGTCTTGGAGGTCCAGACGGATAAAAAAACTACTCCCGACCCTGACCTTCAGTACACTGTCATAGTATGTTTTCGGGGAAAAAAAGAATTATGATACTCAAGGTTAATATGAGTTATAAACGGACTATAGCGACGTTCATACAGAAAATTTACCTGTTTTCAGTTTTTCTATACTACCTATTCTATATGAAATTTCATATTTGTCATTTGCAATGCTACTGCAAAATTCTATCCTTTCAAATTATCGAGAATACTTATTGTTAATAATTTCGAAAAAAATGTAACTGAATTAATTTTTGTGTCCACGAAACTTTATGTGGAACTAGTCTAACTTGATTAAATTAATGTTAAATATATAAGCATTGGATATTATACTATACTAAACAATAATTAGCTTTGATATGACTTTTTTTTTCTGTTCAATTCACTTTCAATTCAACATTATTAAAAATGAAGAAAAGTTATATGTGCTTCAATACCAAGTCGACTATTAAAATATCCATTATACCAAGTGTGAAAAGATTACGACGTACGAATGCATTTACAAGATGTTAACCAGAACGAGATAATAGATGAAAGAATTTCAATTCACATTTCTATAGGACTCTGACATAAGTAAATGACAAGGGCATTTTCTTCATCCCTTGCAGCTTGAGGGGGATTTCGCAACGGAAAAGGCCACTCTGTTACTCAACCGTTTGGAATAAATGCCTCACTTATTTCTCATTTCTAACGTTTTTTTTATATCGTAATCCGTTCATAGTTTGTATGTATTAAACCACGAATCTACAGTATATCGGAGAGGTCTAGAGCTAAGTAATGTCATGAATAACTTCTGGTGCAATGATGATGGATTCAGTTTATTGAAAAAGATAGGGATGAGGGTACATGGAATTGGACAATATTTTGATACGTTGTTAGTAACCATCTACTCCACACACACACACACACACACACACACACATATATATATATATATATATATATATTTGATAGGTTGGATTTAAAGAAAAAGAAGAACTTTTTACTCACAGATGCCATGTCAAGTTTCATTCCAATTTCGTAATTTCAATTGTTTTTCTGCTAAGGTTAGGTTGTGTTTCACCAGTTTCGACTTTAATCATTTTTCTCGTGCCTGATTTGTCGATATCATTCGTAGACATCTTGCTTTGCTTTTGACAATTGTCAATTTTAAATTTTGTACGTTTTCTTCAATGTGTTTTTGTTCATTTTATGATTTTTACAATGACTCAGTATATTTTTTGGATAACTCACATTGAGAGTAAGCATTAAGGAGACATTTGGTCTTGCCATATATTGATTTTATATTGTTTTTGTAGTACCCTGATGATGGACATGCAAATGACCGAAAGCTAGGTAAATTCTTCAATGAAGAGTTTTACCGGAGTTCAAGTTTTGTGACTTATATCCCGATTAAACCATTTCTCATATATATATATATATATATATATATATATATATATATATATATATATATATATATATATATATATATATATATATATATATTAAAGGTAAGTTACTGTTATGTCCCCTATACCTAAAACTGACCGTTTCTGAATAATTTTGATAAATTAAAAAATACAGACCATAATTAAACAATTGTTTACACCCTGTAACATGTAACGAGCTGCTCGTTACTGAATTCGTTGCTTAGCTGAAAGGTTAAAGTTAACTTCCACACGAAAGTTTTATTTCAATATTGTAGTACAGAGTGATGAGAAAAATTGCATCAAAGTTTGGGCACATTTTTTATGGAATAACTTCTTAAAGTTAAATGGAACATCCTGAATACGATGACATATTTCGACGCAGAATTAGATTCCCTTTAAAACTACATCAGGTTTTCCTATACCTATATCTTATGATTTCTTTCTCCATAGTCCGATTCAAATGTTGTTTTGTTCAAAATGTAGATAGATGTTTCGAGTTTGAGTGATGCTATTCAATTTTGAAAAAAAATTGTACATGTAGAAATATTAAGGAAAATAGCTAGAGTATTTTCCCCTGAAGTTTGTAACACCCTGTAGAGTAATTCTGCAATCTAAACTCCAGTGTATTTGTTTTTCTGCAGATTCCGATTAATTCTCAATATTCTGCTCTTCAATTTGTCTCGATATCTTTCTCGGTTGAAGAGATATGAATTTTTTAAGAAAACATCACACATTTTGCAACAATAATTGTTTGTTTTGGATTTTTTCGGTTTCCATAGAAACTTACTCCGCATTCGTTAACTAGTTTCATCTGACATCTCGAACATTTGAAACATTTGGCTTCTGAATTCCGTAGCGATGCCTTTGTCATGCCTTTGTCATCCGAAGATTCTGCTAGAGCAGTTGCTCTTCATGATGTTATTCCTACAGAGAAGTAGCGAATATGATGGGTTTAGCAAAATCTAGCGTAGAAAGAGCCGTGGCAAGGTTTCGAGAGACATATAGAGTAATTCTGCAATTTAAACTCCGCTATATCTGCTTTTTTGCATAGTAGGATTCTTTCCTAACATTTTGTTTGTTCATTCTTATCGATATCTTTATCGGTGGAGGAGATATGAAAATATTACACATATAAATCAAAAAACGTTAATTTTAATTGGAACATGAAAGAAGATGTGTTAAAAGTTAGTATCTCGTGTTACCTCCTCTAGCTCTTATAACAGCTACTAAACGTTGATTCATTCCTATAATTAGACTTTGGATATCCTCTGGTGGAATATTATTCCATTCTTCTTCCAGAGCGTTTCGGAGCAGTTGGAGAGTGAGTAATTGTCCTCTATGTTTCTTGATTCGTCTACCTAACATGTCCCATACATGTTCTATCGGATTCATATCGGGACTACGAGCGGCCCAGTCCAAAATATTTATTGCAACGTCTTCTAAATATTGGGCCGTTATTCATGCAGTATGTGGACGATCATTGTCATGCATGAAAACGAATTGGTTACCAATCAATTCTAAAAAACAGCGACATGTTGAACACTAGTTAACGAATGCGGTGTAAGTTTCTATGGAAACCGAAAGAATTCAAAACAAACCATCATTGTTGCAAAATGTGTAATGTTTTCTTAAAAAATTCATATCTCTTTAACCGAGAAGAATATCGAGACAAATTAAAGGGTAAAATGTTAGGAATTAATCAGAATTTGCGGAAAAGCCTACACTCTGGAATTTGGATTGCAGAATTACTCTACAGGGTGTTACGAACTTCAGGGAAAAATATTCTTTAGCTATTTTCCTTCATATTTCTACATGTACACTTTCTTCTTCAAAATTGAATAACACCACTCAAACTCGAAACATCTATCTACATTTTGGAAAAAAAACAGTTGAATAGGACTATGGGGAAAAAAGTTATCATACTTAAAATTTCATCCAAATTTTGGCTATCCCGAATGTCGGTGAGTATATATATGTTCTTACCTGTGTTGTATTTTCACTTTTTTGTATTAACTTAACAATGACCAAACCATTTAAGTTTCTCAAAACTTTTGAAAAAGTCAAAAATTTTGTGTTGATTTAACTTTTTCATGAAATAGCCCATTATTGGTTATAAAATACAAATAAGTATATATAAATGTATTTCTATAAATATATATATATATATATATATATATATATATATATATATATATATATATATATATATATATTATATATATATATATAATATATATATATATATATATATATATATATATATATATATATATCCAGTGGCGTAGAAAGGGGGGGGGGGATCAAGGGGATCAAGGGGATCAATCCCCCCCATGAGCCTACGATAATTATAATAGAACTGAATAAAAGTCTTCGTATTTATGTACGTATTTAAGTACCGTTACATAAAATTTACTAAGCACTAGCACCTCTTCTGCTATTATGTATGTGCAATTATCAAAAAAATCACCTAGATATGTTTTTGTGACGGTTGTGCAAATGAGTATTGTATAATTTCCGCGCTTCGAACAAGCCGACCAATCAGGAATGGACATAATTTTAACATTATAAAGTAACTAGTAGTTTTGAGCATATTTTATTCAATGTTGAATTAGTAAGTTTAATCAGTCACTATGAGCAAAAAAGTGTTTAAAAAGTTCAAATGGCTCTAATGAAAAATTTTCATTTCGAAAGGAAGAAGTAAACCAAAATCTCCACGCACTTCTTCTAAATTGTATACTATACTTACTATTCAACAAAAGTGCTCGTGCTTTTGTTTAATGGTGTAGTATTATATATACTTAAAGCAGTTTTGTTCAATAGTATAGGTAGTATAAAATCTAGAAAGAGAAGAAGTGCGATTAATTTTTGGTTGACTTCTTCCTTCGTACATAAATTTTCCATTCAAGCTTTTTCAAACATGTTTTTTGGTCCTAGTAACCGATTAAATTCCTGTTTACATTCGAGGAGCGCGACTTCTGCTCATAGAGGATTTTCAATCAATATTTAATATTTCGATTATTTTTTAATGTAGAGTAGGTATCGAAATATGAGCGCTTTGAAAAATAGGTCTAAATTTCGGATTTGATTATCAATTTAATTACTCCATAATACTTTGATGTTAGGTAATAAAACTTGTCGAGTTAGTAAAAATTTTCTTGCGATGGCTGGACTTCTACATCATGAATTTATTAATCATGAGAATACAGTTTAGTTTAGAAGTGCTCAAGTGTTCAACTTTTTTCATCAGTCTCGGAAGAATATGAGCAAATAGCAAGTAGATAGTTTTTGAAAAAAATTAAGTTCCGTTCGGGAATATTGTAAAAGTGATAAACAATTAACTCAAAGAAAGAGAAAACAGTTTGTGTTTTCAAATATCTCAAAAACTAATAGATATTTTGATATCTCAATAAAGATACAAAAAGAGGAGGAAATTTCCTATAAGAAATTTTTAACTCCCGGAACTGTAGGATATATATTTATAATTTTCTCAGAGGGGTAAAAATACGGCCGAAAACAGGTAATCTGGCTTGCGAAAGTCACGCCCATTTGGGACACTTCAACAATAAACATTATTTAACAATATTAAATATGGAAATTAAGGAATGAAAAATTTCTGGTTCTTACTGGATAGGTGAACGAACAATAATCCATCGACAAGAAATTTTAATCTCTATTTTTCGCTCATTAATTATGCAATAGTTTTTTGCTTCTTGAACAAGAATATTGCAAGTGTGTTAACTGTTAAACTATAAATTTAATATTTTTTCCTTTCTTGGAGCTAGTTTCGAAATACCTCAGAATAGATCCCCGTTAAAAAATTCGATTTTTTAGTTTTTTTACTGACAATTTACTTAGTTGTAAAATCAAACACTCTAATCATAACTTTTTTTCCTGAATCTCTCATGAATGACGCATTTATTTATAACAATATTTTAAACAATAGGAGATGAACATTGAAAACAACCATTTCCATGTAGCTTCCGATAATAAAAAACGAACCATTAAATTCATAGAAAAACTTTCATTTTGATTATGCAAAACTACGTAAATTGTTAATAAAAAAATGAAAAATTGAAATATTTTATTTTTTCAACAGGGATTTACTTTAACAGCTCCAAGGAAAAAAAAATCTTAGATCTAAACTAGAACAGTTATCACAATTTTCATGTTCAAGCACCAAAAAATTGTTAATTAACTATTAACAGAAAAATTTCTATTATCGACAGATTATTGTTCATTCACAGATTCAGTAACTTTTCATATTTATATTATTTAATAATGCTTATTGTTGAAGTGTCCTAAATGGGCGTGAAGAAGTTACCCCTTTTCAGCCGTATTTTTACCTCTCTGACAAAATTATGAATATTGACTCTACAGTTCCGGAAGTTGAGTTTTTCTTTTGGGAAATTTCTTCTTTCTGAATCTTCCTTCAGATTTCAAAAATCTCAATAATTTTTTTGACATATTGGCATTAAATATATATATATATATATATATATATCTATATATATATATATATATATATATATATATATTTATATATATATATAAAATATAAATATATATATATATATATATATATATATATATATATATATATATATATATATATATAAAATATAAATATATATATATATATATATAATATATATATATATTTATATATATATATTTTATATATATATAGTATACTCACTTAAATGTAATTTATAAGATATAATATAATATAATATATATTATATATATATATATATATATATATATAATATATATATATATATATATATATATATATATATATACAGGGCCGGAGCTTGAGTTGGAAAGGCCCCGGGGCAAAAGACAATTTGGAGTCCCATATTGAAATCACTTGTAATGATAATATCGTATAAATATTGAGTAAGAAGAACAGTTTTCTATTAATGACGATATTTATTGTTCACAACGCAGAAACTTAAAATTAAAAACACTCGCTTTTGGATGAATTTGTAAGATACTGAGGTTGCAGGATTTTATAAGTTTTCGGAACATTTTTCATTCCAACAAACCTAGATTCAAGTTGTGATAAAATTGTATCTATCATCGGGTAGAAAACATTAACTCGAAGGCGTTGTTGAGGATCATTCAATCTCTTATCTTGCGAAAACTCATCAAAGTGAGACTTTACCTTACGTGATCTTTTATTTAGAAACTTTTTCTCAATTTTCCACTTATCGCAAATTTCTGACACATTCATCAGTAATGAATTGAACTTTTCTCTCAAGCTCTTAATTCTCTGTAACATTTTGAAGCTGATCATGTGCAAAAAAAGATTGATTTTTCTGACTGCAATAATTTTGATGGTAAGTTCATTATTTGCAAAAATTCATCTTAAAGATCGAGGAGAAAGACGAAATCAAAAGTTTCAATTTGTTTTTAAATCCCCAACGCTATGTTTCTTTCGTTAGCCTTTTTTGTTTTCGAAATTATTTGGCTTAAACATTTTATTACATCACAAAACCTTTGTTTCAAAGCAGGAACAGCATCGTACCTTCCAGAAAAGCGAGTTGAATTCAATGTTTTCAAAGTGGGTGCACCGTTCACCGACTTATATACTGTTGCCAAAAAAATTATAGACAGATTGAACAGTTTCAGAGAATTCCTCAATGCTTCTGTTGGACGAAATTGCGTCCTTCAGTACAAGGTTCAAATTATGAGTAGCACAATGGACAAAATGTGCATGTGGATCTACGTCTTTAATCCTCTGTTGCATCCTGAATACTCACCGCTGATGATCTTTTTTTTAAGTTTGTTTTTGTATAAAATTTTAAAATATGTCCAGAAAAGACTGAATATGTTTCCCTTTTTATTCTCTGCCAGGGGGCCCCTTAGGTTAGGGGCACCGGGGCACCGCCCCGGATGCTCCATTGTAGATTCGGCCATATATATATATATATATATATATATATATATATATATATATATATATATATATATATATATATATATATATATATATATATATATATATATATACATATATAGGTATAATGTTTTTTTGGTACTGAAAAGTCCCTTATTAATTGTGTACCTGTCATATATGGAATCTTCATACATCGAATTTAATCATTCAAACCTGATCCTCAGAATATATTTAATTACATTGTTTTTTCCCGCACAACAATTACACCATTTTCAATCTAAACGTATATGTTGAACGTATATGGGTAATATAGATACCTAAAAATATCTATCTGAATAGAATCTGTTTGTTTGATGTTGCCGTACTTCATGTTCTTCAGTTTTGAAATATAAAATACAAGAATATGAATATTGTTATCACTTGTGTGGAAGTAAAGAGAGGAGTTTGTAATTTAAATCAGAAGTTACTACTTTAAGTATTTTCCTTAATGATAAGAAATCATAATGATGATTTTTTTAAATTTGCATTTTAGAAATTGATGAACATATTATTAAGAGAACATAAGTATATTTCAAATAATAGATCAACATTCTCTTACTAAAAAAATAAAACAACAATAATGACATGAATATTTATTGAAAGATTGCTCACCCACTACATTCAAACTTGAATCAAAGTAACATTCTAAAGGGTGTCATTGATTATTCAACATGGCGGCGATAATATAATTGAACAAATCACCCAAATTGCAGGAGTTCGTCATGTGACTCTGACATGCTTGACAGTTGAATACCTTCCACACCGGAAGTTTCTCCATGTTGTCCGTCATAACCTAAAATTACAACGTGACAACTTTGCTGTAGTGTGTTAAAACGAACAAAGCGAAATGATTTGAAAGCACAATAAAATATACAGATATTAGATGGATGAATTATATTTGAGAGTGACTAATATAAATTTCCTGAATTGAAATATGTGGTAAGATTCCCTTTCATGTCGACAAAAATGGTATTGTGGAGAAGAAAGTTTCATATGATTCGTATCACAATTAGTAAATGGAAACTGATAATGCAATTCTATAACAATAATAAACTAACAGGTTTAGTGAAGGATTCATGCATAATTTGCATGTTTATACTGAAAAAGAAACACCTTAGTAGTTAGGTATAATATTTTAAAAAATCTCACTGTATGAATAATATTATTTCCTTATTCGGCATCTTGAAAAAATTACTGCGAATCGCATCGTGGTTGAAGAAAAAAGTTGAAACCCACGAAGGAACGTACTTCAACAGAAACATAATCCACATAACAAATTTCAACACTCTATTGCTCTATTGTGAAAAGCACGCGAAGTGCATCGCGTACTGATCGAGATGCAATTCGAACGAAATAGTCACCACGACATGCAGCGCGGTTGAGAAAAAGAGTTGAAACTAAAAAACCATTTTAACTCAACATAAACTCAATGTACGTACCAAACACAACCCTTTTAACTCAATATGCAGAAGCTGTGGAGTCTGGAAAGACCACGAAACAAGAAATATCTACGTAAAAATAGAGGCGGTTGGACAAAATGTAGGTTACCAAATTTTAATATTTTTATTCGGCAACGAGAACAATTCCAGGTTCCAGCTCATTTGACTCGATGGGGGAAGCTAGAAATGCCAATATGTACCGGAATATATATATATATATATATATATATATATATATATATATATATATATATATATATATATATATATATATATATATATATATATATATATATATATAAAACTTGGTTCACGGAATGAACCGCGTAAAAGATTTGAACAATCTCGACGTTTCGGCTCCTTTTGCGAAGCCATCTTCAGGAGAATTAGAAGGGAAATAATTCAGACTCGTGGCCTCAATCTGCCTACTCCACGAATCGAATTAGAAGGAATCGGAAACAATACGATTGCGTGGTCTCAACCTGCCTACTCCATTAACCGTACTGCTTCCTGTCAACTCTGAAGTCTCAACCTGCCTACTCTTCAGAGTCAACTGACGGGCTGATCGTCGCGTGGCCGTATTTATAGGGGAAGGGGGCGGGTACTCACGCTCATCAGTGCGGGATGCACTCTGATTGGGTGTGACATGGCGACCACTGAGAAGTGGTTTCCATGCTGATGGGAGTCTGTGAATGTCATCTCTGGTGTTCAAACAATTTGGACGTTTTTCTATTTCTACAGCTTCACGGTAAATTCGGGATTTGAAAGATCAGACGGTAGCAATAGTTCTTGTATTGGGGAAATCGATAATGTGGCCTGTTTGGGTGTGATGTTGGGAAAGGGCGTTGGCGATATCTGAGTGTCTTACCGAAAGTGAATGTTCTTTGGCACGGACCTGAATTCGTCGGTTCGTTTGTCCTATATAAGAACGAGGACCATTGGAACAGGGAATCTCATAAACACCGTGATTTTCGTTAGGAATTTTATCCTTGACGGATCTGACCAGATGGGAGAGTTTTTGTTGAGTAGTGAATATTGTTTTGATGTTTGTGTTTTTGAGAGATCTTGCGATCTTATCTGTTACTCCTTTGATGTAAGGAAGAAATAATTTAGGTGTAGATTCTTGTTCAGTGGGATTGGAAGGTGGTAGAGGTGGGGTGATGTTTGTGTGTTTGCGTATGCTCTTGTTGATTTGATATGTGTTGTAACCGTTCTGTAATATTATATGTTTTAGAGTGTAAATACGGCCACGCGACGATCAGCCCGTCAGTTGACTCTGAAGAGTAGGCAGGTTGAGACTTCAGAGTTGACAGGAAGCAGTACGGTTAGTGGAGTAGACAGGTTGGGACCACGCAATCGTATTGTTTCCGATTCCTTCTAATTCGATTCGTGGAGTAGGCAGATTGAGGCCACGAGTCTGAATTATTTCCCTTCTAATTCTCCTGAAGATGGCTTCGCAAAAGGAGCCGAAACGTCGAGATTTTTCAAATCTTTTACGCGGTTCATTCCGTGAACCAAGTTTTTCAAATACTGCCGACCGCGGAAATATTTCTGAACATATATATATATATATATATATATATATATATATATATATATATATATATATATATATATATATATATATATATATATATATATATAGGGTAATACTTGCCCCGGTTTTGATTTCACTATGTTAGGGACATAAGTAGAGTTAGCGCTTTACCATAATTGTGAGTGCCCCTCCCGCATGCCTCTGTGTCATTTTAACCTTGGGTATAGGCGCACACGTTTTCTTAGAGTGAGCAAAAATTTCCGCGGCGGGACTTCGACAGGCGTCGAAATTATATTGGTGTAATTTATATTGAATATTTTCATTACTGATTGTGGTTTCAGTCAACTTTTTGTTTTTTTGCATGCATTAGAGATTAAATTACACTGTTTGTTGAGTTATATTGTTGAATAGATTTTATTTATTCTGCAAATAAGAATGGTAATTATCAAAAAGGATAGTCTCCCTAGTTACTGTTGCAAAATTTTAAAATCAAAAATGGTTGCATGAAACTACTCAGTCCAACATTCAAAAGCCAATGCTTGAGATTTGGAAAGTTAAAAACCCTGGCTTCTGATGATTAATTCATGCTAATGTCAAAGTTGATTGAAAAATTTTTCTACCTTTAGGATAAATAATAATATTCTATTTAAAGATTTATCTTACTCAAAGTTTGTAGGCTATTTTGGTAATATTTTCATAGTTTTAGTTTAATATGGAACTTGATGATAATATTTTGTAATAAAATGAAGTGAACTAGGACATTTATTTGAAACTAATCAAACAAACCTCCTAGCGGAGCTGGTTATACAAGTTCACGAAACATCGAAATGCCTCTATATACCTTGGATGGTGTATGTTAGTAACATTAAGTTGTTTATCACAATCAATGGAAATGATAGACAGCCTGTTTCGCCCTTATTTGGGGCTCATCAGTATCATCCATCCATCGAAAGTGATAACCAACCAAATATTTCTAACGGCGTTATATTTTCCTTCCAGTAACTATATGGCATATAAATATGACACAGTGCCACCAGTCGGAAACAAATGAACCACATCTTACAGATAGAAGAAAACATTTCGGCAACGAGAACTCGTACGTCCTGACACCCGAAGGTGGTTACTATATTCGCTAAGCAAGAGTAAAGTTGATACATCAATTCGATGTAATTCAACATTCACACGCCGCAAGTAACAAGCGCTCCAATTTTATCCCTTTTACAGGTAGCAAATGAATAGAAAACAGAATTCTTCGTGTTATCGATACACGTTCGTGGCAATAAAATGAAGTGAACTAGGACATTTATTTGAAACTAATCAAACAAACCTCCTAGCGGAGCTGGTTATACGAGTTCACGAAACATCGAAATGTCTATCATTTCCATTGATTGTGATAAACAACTTAATGTTTCTAACATACACCATCCAAGGTATATGGAGGCATTTCGATGTTTCGTGAACTCGTATAACCAGCTCCGCTAGGAGGTTTGTTTGATTAGTTTCAAATAAATGTCCTAGTTCACTTCATTTTATTGCCACGAACGTGTATCGATAACACAAAGAATTCTGTTTTCTATTTTGTAATGTTGATTAGTTCTTAAAAAAATATTGTAGTAAATAATAAAGACTGATTGATTTAATATAAATTTGTGTTCATTCAAAAAAATCATAGTTAAGCGTTTATCCAGCACCCAGGCAAGTATCCTCCGAACCATTTTTAACGTTAGGCTACTATCCGCAAGAGTGGGCAACTATGCCTTCTCTGGAATGTCAAATAAAACAGGATTTACTCAAAACTATTATTAATTATGTTCAGAAAATTAGGATTTAACATAGCTCTTTTGAAAAGTGATGCAACTATCCGGCTTATACATGAAACAGGAAAATTTTTCGAAAATCGTGGTCTAGGAGGTCTAAAACGGATATAGAAAAACTACTCCCGCACCTGACTGCTTTCCTTCGATACATTCCAATAGTTTGTATTCTATGGGAAAATTCGACTCCAGGATTAGATTTTCAAAAAAACCCAGGATTAGATTTTCAAAAACACCCCAGGAGAGGAATTTTACAAAAACCCCATATTTGCATTTTTGAACAAAAACCCAGGAGTTATAAATAGAAACTTAAGGAGTGAATGTTCAAATAACCCAGGACTGTTATTTTCAATAAAACTGAGTAGAACATTATTAAACAACCGCAGGATTAGAAGAATACAAAAAACTACCAGATTGAAAAGGATTCCGGTGTCAGAAGAAGATAAGAAGAAATTATTCAGGATTGAAAATAGACAGGTTTTTCTAAACAGTTTAAAGATATAAAACTCTGGGTAGATATGCCAATTTTTCTTGAGCTCATATTTTTTTATTCAAAATTTTATTTCTATTAATTTTTGTTGTACTTATTTCCCAAGAACTAGTTACCTTACCTCATTAAATTATTATTCTAACTAATATTCGAATCAAGGAATTTTTAAAATAGATTTTAGTAAACGGTATTTTTGTTCCATTGTCTGTATTAGTAATAAGTCAAGCTAAATAGTATATGTGCTTCCAATTTTGGCTAGTCTAAGCAAATGTTCACCTTGATGTAGGAAGTACCTACATTATACAATTGGTACCGTGGGCAAATGCTAACCTCAATGTGCGGAAGTTTATGATACAATTCACGCTCTTGTACATGGGGATATTATATATATATATATATATATATATATATATATATATATATATATATATATATATAATATATATATATATATATATATATATATATATATATATATATATATACATATATATATATATATACATATATATATATATATATATATTATTTATATTTTATTATAACTATTTTTAACTTTTTGAAAAAGCCACGAATGTCTTGTCGAGTTTTTCGAGATTCACCAAGCCTGTTATTGCATAAATTTTCAAAAAGTATATATATATATATATATATATATATATATATATATATATATATATATATATATATATATATATAGATATATTATATATATATATATATATATATATATATATATATATATATATATATATATATATATATATATATAAACCCACACAGGGCCGTAGCCAGCACTGCTTTCTAGAGGAGGCAAAAGAAATTCTTGAGCTTTTTCTGTCTTTTTACCTGTAAAACGAATATTCATTAAAACACATTTAGGAAAAATGAAAGAATTTATTCTAATAAAAAATTTCTCATAGAAAACTCTAAATAAATAAAACAAATAACTTATAAATAAACAACAAGTTAATAATCTCTCTCTTGTTTCGTCACTTGTTGCTATTTTCACTTACGTAAAATATAATATAATATAGTTTGAAAATGAAATAACAGCTAATATTATTTTATCTGATGAGGTTGAAGAAATTAAAAGAAATTGTGTGGATTTTATTGTAGTACATTTACTTGAATTAATCGAATGCATGCCCTCGCATTTAAATGTTTTTCGGCAGATAAGAAGTTTTAGTCGTGCTATAATTTTAAATCCAGTCCAAAGACCTAAATTTTCTGAGCTGCCACTTACTTTTGTAACTCCTAATAGAATATCTGACATAGAGATACAATATAGAAACTTGTTAAATGTCGATTGGAAAGAGATGTTTGGTGAATCAGTCCCTGATAACCTTATTATTTTTTGGAGGAAGGTTATAGATTTAAAAAATGTAGCCTACCACTTCAGGTATAAAGATTTAGCTCTATTTGCATTTACCCTTCTAAGCTTACCGTCATCCAATGCATTCGTGGGGAACATTTTCATTGATGAATATTGTTGAATGTAAAATTCGAAACAAAATGATACTAAAAATGTTAAATTCATTCCTGTCTATTAGATCTCACTTTGCAGCAAATGAGATTCGCTGTAAATAATTCGAGCCTAGCAAAGCTATGTATGCAAAATTTAATTCCGATATGTATCAGTAGCAGAACTAATCCACAACTTCAACCGCATTTGTGAACAGTTTATGTAAAAATAAAGATATTTGTAACAGTGGTTTTGATTGTAATACTAATTTAAGTAATTTTCAACGCACATATAAATATTTTTGGTTTGTAATAATTCTGGTATCTTTTCTAGAGGGGCTTAAACAATTCCAGAGGGGGCTCATCCCCCTGATGTTTTTTATCTATTTCGGTGACGTATCTATGAACATTAATTAATTCTGTAATTACATCAAATTTATTATTCCTATACTGACTACAACTTACATGTATACATTTCTGTTTGATATTATATACCGACTTCGTATCAATAATGTATTGCTTGTACTGAATTTCTATGTTGAAAATATCTATATATTTTTACCATATAATATTCTGATTAACACTAATGATTATTTTTTAATTCTTTGCAACAAATTAGGTAGGTACCTACCTACTCTTAACACAACTTTTTGATTATAATTGACCTTGAATTTTGCCTACTGACATGCAGTAAATAAAGTAGTTATGAGATCTAGTACTTGATAAGCTATTGAGAAGATATGTAGAATATTCGTTAAGCATTATATAGAATGTTTCTCAATCTTAACACCAACACCATACAAGCAATAGGTTGAATGTTTCTATTCCTTAACCACGTTACTATTTCTGAAAGTTAAACCCTATTAAGCGCGCCATCTGGCGAAGAAAGGACCAGACTGGTTTTCTTTTTTATTTGTTTTCGATGATACTTCTTTGATTCATAGTAAATATTATTTTTCAAATATTTACGCAAAAAATTAGTGTTTTAAAACAGTTTTTGGATTAAAGATATGAAATATTCCTCAATCTCCACATTATTAATGTGAGAAATACCTTAAACGTTTATATTCATTTTCTCGTCTACTATTTCTGAAAGATAGAACTCTATAACGGCGCCATCTGGTGACGAAAGGACTAGGCATATATTCGTTGACATTCATTTTGGATATTTCTTTTAATCCTTGAATATTGCCTCCTCTTCGTCATTCTCAATTTTATTCCTGTAAATAAAATCTATATGTCCTAATACTTGAAAAGCTTTTAAAATCACACAATCAATATTTGGAAAATTTCTCAATCATAACAATTTAATGTGGAAATGCGTTGAATGTTTATATTCATTATCCATGTACACCTCTTATGAAGTTGGTTTTTTTAATGGTGTCATCTGGTGACGGGAGGGCTAAACTGGTAATCCGGATCAAATATGTTTTCTTTAATACTTTCAATTTTTCTCATTACTAGGAGAATCACTTGTTGAAGCCATCATTGCCAATGATGCATTGGTTAACTAGTTAGATAAGCGCTGTGAAGCAACCATTTAAACTTTCCTACCTTTGAAACTTAGGAGTCGTTCAGGAGACAATCCATGAAACTGCTTTATCTAATGAGCTTGGAATCTAATGAAAATTTCCGCAATTATAGCTTTAGAAATACCGCACTGCGGTAAATGAACTATTTATAAAATGTGAATCAATAATTATTGATAATGTAATGAGATGTCATCAAATTTTGATCATAATAACAGGTACTTCGCATGTATAAGTATAAAACTTCTACCAAGTAAAAACAATTTTGAATGTTATAAAATAGACGAATAGGTAACTTAATTTTCTTCCTAATAATTCGAACGTGGAACGAGTTCCTTGTAAAGTGTCAAATAATATACAATTATAATCATAACAACACGTTTCACTAGGTACATAAGTAAATAATCAGGTGGTAATCATTACGAAATAAAATCTTCAACTTGAGGAAATTTGTAAGAATTTACACGATTCGTAAGTAGGTATATATTGAGTTTCGCGGAGTGCGTTTAGGCATCGTGAAGATGGGCAACGCGCGACCGCCGATATTGCTGGTAAAACAAGGCTGTTCGAATTATTATTTAGCCATATTTGATGCGCAAACTTTTTGAATTCGGTATTGGGGACAGTAGGTAACAGGTAATTTGATTTTACATTACGTAATGCCTCTGAATAAAGTTATAATTCCATTGTATAGTTCAGATTTCAGAGTTTTATTTCAGTAAATGCGTATAAAATGTGTTATTATGTATGAAGATTTATCAACAACTATTTTGTGGTAGCTGTAATGAATTGAAAGACTCTGATATACATATATATATATATATATATATATATATATATATATATATATATATATATAAGTAAGAATTATTCGTGTTGAACGGAAAACACGCCCGTGGTTATAAAATTAAGTGAACTAGGACATTTATTTGAAACTAATCAAACAAACCTCCTAGCGGAGCAGGTTATAAGAGTTCACGAAGCATCGAAATATCTACATCTACCATAGACGGTAATTGTTAGAAATGTTTATTTGTTTATCACAATCGATGAAAATTGATAGACAGACTGTTTCGCTCTTATTGGGGCTCATCAGTATCATCCATCCACCGAAAGTGATAACCAAACTAACGTTTCAAACGGTCATACATTTTTCTTCTAGTAACTCCATGGCATATAAATATGACACAGCGCCACCAGTCGGAAACAATTGAACCACATCTTTCAGACAGACGAAAACATTTCGGCAACGAGAACTAGTACGTCCGGAACACCCGAAGGTGGCTACTATATTCGCTAAGCAAGAGTAAAGTTGACACATCAATTCGATGTGATTCAACATTCACACACCGCAAGCAGCAATCGCTCCGAATTTTATCGCAATGGCAAATGAATAGAATTATTCGTGTTAAACGGAAAACACGCCCGTGGTTATAAAATTGAGTGAACTAGGACATTTATTTGAAACTAATCAAACAAACCTCCTAGCGGAGCTGGTTATAATATATTTATATATATATATATATATATATATATATATATATATATATATATATATATATATATATATATATATTATATTAAATAAAAATATATATATATATATATATATATATATATATATATATATATATATATATATATATATATATATATATATATATATATATATATATATATTATGTATATATATATATATATATATATATATATATATATATATATTATATATTAGGTATATATAATTATATATTATGGTTTTTCATTCTGGGGTTCATGTAATTCTTCACAACTTGACGCCAGTCTCAAATTGCAGAAGAGAGCAGTTCGTGTATACTCTGAAAGTTAGGGCTCATTGCAAACGTTATTTCAAGAAAAATAGAATTATATTGCTTCCTGATTTATATTTACTTGAATCTGTCTGCTTGATTCATAAATATTTTCATGCCGTACACTTGGTTTCATGATTTTCCAGGATTTATATACTTCAAATCATGAAAAACATACTTGTTGACCATGGTCAATTTCATACATTACATAAAGTGAACAAGGAAAATTCTTTAATAATTTAAAAATTATCAAACAACTTTCCAAGGAAGCTGGTTATACGTATTCCACAAAGCAAAATCTGCATTCACAATCCAACGGTGAATTATAGAAATTGTTTCGATCTTATTAAATCTCATCAGTTCAGCTTATTTGACCCGGAGTGAATTAACAAATTTCTAATTGTTCCCCACCAAAGATATTGGGAACCAACAATTCACCGCTTAGATCGAAAATGCAGAAATTCTTCGCGCAAACACGTACCTCCTGATATGAAGATATCTACTCTACAACAGTGCTGTATTTGATTCCAAGGAACACTAAAATAGTGATTTAAAACCTTTGGATATATTCACGAGAGCGCGCTCCGAAGATCCTAGCAGCGTAATACGCAAAATACAACAATCAAATCATGAAAAACATAATTGTTGACCATGGTCAATTTCATACATTACATAAAGTGAACAAGGAAAATTCTGTAATAATTTAAAAATTATCAAACAACTTTCCACAGAAGTTGGATTGTGAATGCAGATTTTGCTTTGTGGAATATTGAGGTACGTATAACCAGCTTACTTGGAAAGTTGTTTGATAATTTTTAAATCATTAAAGAATTTTTCATAATAAAATTATTCTGAATAAAGTGACATCGAAAGACCCATACGCAGTTAATATAATTGAGTTAGTGCCCTCGAATGGCGAAAGGTTCGTTTATTGTATTATTTTCTCGAATAGAGTCGCTTCCCAAGTAACAATTCTAAGACAGTTTCAATTTATTCAGGTTTTAAAAATGCTTTAATATGTTCAATAAATCAACATAGGATTTGAAGTAACCTTAGGATAGAATAAAAGTTCTTAAAGACCACTTACTTTTAAACAAAGAATTTAATGAACTCTTTAAATCAAAATAAAAAGGCTATTTGCTCTCTATGTCCGTTTGATCTTATACTGGTTTTATGTTACTCTTCACATTGGCTATTTTAAAACTAATTTGCTATTTTTGAGAATTAAATAGCAAGTTGGTTTTGAAAAAACGGTTCTGGGAAAAATAGTTTTAATGCAGTTTTATGGAGTACCCTTGTTGTATTCTTTAAAACCTATTAGGAAAACTATTTATCCTAAGACAATACATTCAATATAATACCACATTAAATCCAAAAACAAAATTTTTACCTTTAAATGAGTACATTGAAAGTATTTTTAAGTTTAAAGGTTTCAATTTAGTCAATTTGGTTAAAAGAAATACCTTTTGGTCTTTGGACGACTTCATTAAAACTAATTATTATATCCTTTCCACATTCAGATGAATGTGGAGGGGATATAACTGAGAGAAGCTCTTTTGAACCAGTGCAAGAAAACCATAGTGCAATTCAAACCAGCGTTACTTATAAAGAGAAGAGTGTCCTTTTACTTCATCTTTCAATCCGTTCGATTATGAAAGCAATGCCAGGGAATTACAGGAAGAAATCTACGAAAATGATGAATTTCAAAACGACAATGAACTCATACAAAATGGGCTTTTCTGCGAAGAGCTTAGAGAATTGGCAATCCTTTCAAACATGAGCCAAGGCACTGTTAAACAATAATACAACTCATTAAAGACCACTTTAAATCAATAAGGTCAGTGGTCACGAGTTTGAACATATTAAAGCATATTGGTTTTGAAAGGAAACGTAAACAGACTCCTGTGAGAGTCATTGGATTTATAGTGGTAAATAAAACGCTGTTTTAAATGTTGTGAGATTTGAAACATTTAATAAATGAACAATTAGGTTTAATCTAGATCACGCCATGTTTTACTGCAATAAAGACTCCGCCATTTTGGACTTTTTCAATAGTAAACGAAAAGAATATCATTATTCAAATAATTGCGTCTTGCATCTTCTTGAAAAACTGAGGAACGGTATGTCAAAATATGCCATTTAATTTTAAAAAATGCATTTAGATGCTCAGATGCAAAACAAAATTTGATGATATTTTTTCAATATTTATTAAATATGGGAAAAATACATTAAATGAGTGGCGCTCGATTTATGTTGAAGTATTTTATTACTTTTCATCAGAAAAGTGCCATTCGTTGGTGAATTTTTCACCATAATAGTTTGCTTTCGAATATTATTTTATTATATGCTTAGTATACGTTGGTGGTTTGAAATATTACCACTCTGCCGGCCATTATACACACTTAAAAGTTGTCGAGTGTAAGTGAGCAAAATTAAAAATATATATATATATATATATATATATATATATATATATATATATATATATATATATATATATATATATATATATATATATATATATATATATATACAATAAAGTATAAACTTTAAAATAAAACACACTTGCCTTATTTTTACTATATAAAAATATTTAGATACCTACTGTATTTAGCAGTAAGGAATAGTCGACATCATCTCGTACGTGATGAAGTCAATGTTATGACGAAACGCGTTTACTCATTATATTTTATTTAAACCTGTGTAAAGTTAGTTTTTTGTTTCTTTATGAAGTTATGAATAATTTTAAATATCAATTTGTGAATTTTCAAGAATAAGGTTATTAATATTTTCTTTTAGATCACGATCAAAATATTCAAGTATGGGCATTTCATAACAGAGGACTTTTTTCTTTAGGATAGGTAGACAAGGAGTGCAGTATATTGGGCGATGAAGTATATAACATATATATATTTATATATATATATATATATATATATATATATATATATATATATATATATATATATATATATATATATATATATATATATATATATATATATATAATAAAGTATAAAATTTAAAATAAAACATACTTGGCTTATGTTTCACTATATAAAAATATTTAGATACTGTATTTAGCAGTAAGGAATAGTCGACATGTTTCGAGTTATAAACTCGTTATCAAGACTGTCTTCAGGAAATCATATAAAAAATAATCAAAAGTTCACAAAAACAACAAATTAGGAATTTATAAGATTAATTGTGGCGATTGTGGTAAGTTTCACATTGGTAGAACTTTCAGAAGCTATCAGACCAGAATTTCAGAACACAAACGTAGCTTTGTTAATCAAAAGTCGGATTCACATTATGCAGACCATTTCAATCCAAGAAAATCACACATTCAATTTTGACTTTAAAATATTAATTGCTGAAAGTGAGAAAATTAAAGTTAATTTTCTAGAATCATTACGGATAAATAAATACAAACATTCAGGTCTCCTATTGGATAGCTAAAGTGATCATACTACAAGCCCCCTTCTTAATATTTTCAAAATTACCGAACTACCTGTCTAGCAGTTTAGAATGGGTTTTTCCTATTTTATTAATTATTTGGACAATCCGTCTATTTACCCTTTCTACACAATTTGTTATCTATTTATTGATATTCGATATAACGGAGAAACATATTTAGTTTGCATTTAGCATCTGGAAAAGGTGAAGTTTCACCGAAACATGTGTCATGCGTATTTTATTTAATGAATGTGTATATTGTTTTTGTAAACCATTATTTTAATATTTCTATGATTCAATTATTCACCATAATAATGAGAATAAAAGTTATTTAAATAGCCAGCTATGGGAGGTTCTTGTATGATATTCAATTATTATTTGAATTTTCTTGTTCAAGTGCTTGACAAATACTCAGCTTCATGTCTGAATTAATGCATTTTGTCACCTCCGAAACCACTGTAGGTACTAATAAATTTTTTCTCAATAAGAAAGTTTCATTTATTGAACTATTCTTTTGAATAAAGTCAATGAGAATATTTAAGCCCACAACTTTTCAATCAAATAATGGATGAAATAATATAATATGTCAAAAGTATAGAAGGAGGATATCCACTCAAAACGGGCGAAATAAAAATTATCTGTTTCGACGATGACGCCCTATAATTATAGCAGAGAACGAAGAAGATTTGCAACGCTTCCTATACACATTCTATAAAAAAGCTAAATCCCTCAACATGTAAGTATTTATCACAAAAACCAAAACCCTCGTCGTTTCCAAAGAACCAGTCATATGTAAACTTTCTCTGGAAAATAAAACTATCGAACAAGTTATGTCGTTCGACTACCTAGGCATACAAAGTACCTCAAGTCAAAATAGAATGAATTAAGTAAATGGACAAACCAACAAAGCCAGCAGAATATCAGGCACACTTGGCGACATCATCTGGAATAACACCAATATGCAAAAAGATCAAACGTTAAAATATACGAAACCTGTGTTAGACTGATGTTGACATATGCTATAGAGACAAAAGCTGACAAAAAAAGAACAAAAATATCCTTCGAACAGCAGAAAAAGAAACAAAGACATAAGGCACGAATGTGAGTTATTGTCAGGTGGGGAAGTAAACGTAGAAGAGCCTGGATAATCATGTGGATAGGATGGCTTGAGAAAGGCTAGTAAAAATCGCTATAGATGGTAAACAACGAACACGACGCCCCTTAGGAAGACCTCCAAAGAGATGGATAGAGTCGTGGTCTTCAACATCTGAAATCTGAAAGTTGAAAACTACAGGACCAAGGCCTACAATATGTGAAAGAAGAAGAAGAACAAGAGTCAGTTACCTCGTAGGCTAGCGACTGCTGGAAATAAAGTTATTTTGCGACTAATAATTCATTTCGTCGTAATTTTCTGCGAGCTTCGAGGGGCGAGGGATCGAAAGTGCAATCTACCGTGGAAAATTGTACGAATTCACGCAAATTTCCTCAGAAATTTATTCGGTCCTAAATACTAAGTCTAAAATTCAACAATTTTTTCTCCATTAATTATAATAATAATAAATTTTATTCATACGATGGCTAAAACCATTTAAAACGTGTTCAAGCAAGCATGTACACGTCATAATAAGATAAATAGAATCCAAAAATATACACATAAATGAAAACATACAAACATATTTAGAACTTGAGTTAAAAATACCTGCAAGCAACTATGTGTAACGAAACTCTTCGAAATAATAAAAATGTCATAATAGAAAACTCTTCAGCTCTTTTTTGAACTTCTCAATACTATCTATGCTAGTAAAAAATGATGGCAATCTATTATAAACAGTAACAGACACATACAGGCCCGTATCCAGAAATTCGTTTCGGGGGGGGGGGGGCTCAAATCAAAGACGAAAATCACTCAAAAATGTGGACTTATTTGAATAAATTCAGGGTAAGGCGAATCACACATCAATCTCAAATCAGTTTGTGACGTTTAATCTATTATTGTTTATTGTGCAAGAAAAAGATGCAGTACAAGGTGTACAATAAACAGCTACTATGATGTTTTAAAGAAGTTTCAGCATTTTTAATGTCTAACAAAAATACTTGTTAATAGCAAAATTTAGATCAGAACTCATTTTTCAATAGAACACACATCTTAAAATAGTAATTTCATCGATTTCTTCTTCGCCAAGCGCTCGAGGACTTCCTCCGGATCAACAACAGTATCCCAGTGAATTGACATCATCGCGAGTTGATGGATTGAACACAAACACATAACACTCACGTGCAGTGATTCATTTGTTTTTGTTCGATGAGTCCAACATAAGAAGCTAAAAATCCCTAGATCTTGATCAGAATCGATTCGTACAATTGTTCAATGCTGCCACATGTGAGATGTAAAAAGTCGTGTTACTGAACATGGCAGGCAGGCTTTTCATAATTTAAAAATATAAGGATACGTTCGATTGACACCAAACGTGCTTTCCGTCGACTAAAAAATCAAACTTCAAAGAATAGAAAATTCTATACTGAAGACTTTTCTGTGAAGAATATCGAATGGAAAAATTTTCAAATTTCGGGATTTCGGGGGGGGCCCGGGCCCCTCCCCTGGATACGTGCCTGGACACATATTTGTGACTCTTTTCACTCTAAAAAATTAATTTCAAATTATGTCTTGTATTATATGAAGAAGCACACAATCTCGCAAAAGAGGCAAAATTCTGTTTAGCGTACATTGTCGCATTGAAGATAAATATCGGGGGCAGAGTGAGTAGGTATAGCCTATTCTATACCATAGCCAACGAAATACTTCCTACATGATTCAGTAGGATGAAGATCAAACAAGATCTGAATTACACCTTTCTGTGCAATGAATCCCCTCCTCCAACCTGTTGATATACCCCATAATAATGTGAATCCTTCTTATTCCATAAGTATAAGTGATGATAAATGTGATAAGAAAAACATCATCAAAGAGTTTTCATAAAATTTTTATTAAGTTAATATTGAATGTGGACAGGCACTTCAAATTTCTCTAGCATGATTATATCAAACCTCAAGCTATCAATAATCTCAAAACCTGTTTGGGTCGTGGATAGATGTCTCTAGTGAAGAAACAAGTATGAATCCCTACCTCCTTTTTACAGTGTGTCTTTTATAATAAATTAAAAGCCTAGAGATAATCATTTTATTTTCAATATCACTTTCAATTGCTATTACTTCATATAACATAGCTATGAATTCGACGAAGAATATTTTAATATATTACAATTACGGTAATTTCATTTTCATCTAATAACGTTACAGAAAAATATACTTTTTGAAGACATTGAAATAACTTCGTTGTCATAAGATAGGCAAAATATAATACAAGAAAAAGTATAAGATCATGAAGTCAATGTATAATATTCGAACAGAACCTTCGGTTAGCTCATAAAAGATTTCAATTTTCTTACTTTTACTCTGTTACTCTGTTTCGAAAGTATAACAGGTTTATAAGAGCTCTGAATATCGAATCAAGGTGCGTGAATCAAATACAACTTTTGATTCTGTTGTTAGTTTATGGTGAAGGAAACAATTGATTGTTGTTATTTGAGCGAAGTCAGTGAGGTTGTCAAATAAATTATAGATGACTCGCACAGAGAAATGTACTTCCGGAACAATTATTATGTAAGTAATCCACTTAGTTATTTATGCAGTAGGTGAATATCGTGACCTACTTCTATCTCTTGATGAAATTGTATTATATCTTGTAGGGAATGCAAGCTCATTGTTATTTATTCACATACTATTATTATTAAGAGCCGACATGTGCAGTTAAGGTTGCCAGATGGTCGGGAATACCGGAAATGTCCCGGAATTTTGCGTGTGGTCCCGTGTCCAGTAATTACACCCTAATGTCCCGAAAATCATGAATACTAGTTTTTTCCTACAAAATTACTGCACCACTGGGCGACGCAACAAGAAAATATTGCCGCGGTCTTTTTTGTTTTATTTAATACATACGTTGATTTTTCTTACCAAAGTTTTAATTTGTACTTTAATTTTATTTTTTAAGTTTGAATATCTGCCTTATGTTGATTTTTATTGTAAAAGAGGTGCTGATATCTGTTATTAATTTGGGGACGAACTATAACTTTTTATCTAAGACTGTATATGGAATGGTTGGTATGTATGCAGTGTGTTAATAGATTTCACAAAAAATAAAGGTATGTTTTATTATTATTTTCATTATTTCTATTAGAATACCTGAATAGTAGTTTTTGCAAATTTTTTTTCTATTGCCCGTCGAACAGCCAACATTTTTAGTTGGATTTCGACTCTAAAACTCCAACTTCGTTTGTAACCCCAGAATTGTCCAGGAAAATATATGAGCCCGTATCTGGCTACCTAGGCGCAGTACACATTTTTGTGATAAAATATCATAGATATATATATATATATATAAATATATATATATATATATATATATATAAATATATATATAGGTATATATATATTCATATTATATATACATATATATAAATATATAAATATATATATATATATATATATATATATATATATATATATATATAGAAGAAGGGTAGTCTTTGCTGACTAGTTAGGATGCAATAAGGATAATAATATTTGGGTATAGCAGCAAGCAAAACGTGTACTCTTATAACACTATATTTCCGATATTTCGACAATGATTATTGTCATCTTCAGGGAAGCTACAAAATAAGCACAAAAGAAAATCAATAAATGCTCCATAACGGCCAACAGTAAAAAATACTTACTGTGTTTTTGAGAATGATTGCAAAAGGTGTAAAGATCGAGATACAACATTATTGATTTCCACAAAACATTATTGATCGAGAACACAGGCGTGATGATCATCAACTGACATTACAAGTTAAAAAGTTAAAATGGTCATAATAAATTAAAATGAAACATAGTTAATTTTGAGGAAATTAAACATTATTGAGTCTAAGTTAAGTTAAAGACTAAAATAATATAATTATCTACTTCGTCATTTCATATTGACTGAAAAAGAGACGCGAACAGCCATCTTGATCAAGAAAGTAGACATAGACAACATCAAAACAAAAAACTCCAATGTGAAAATATGATAATTTAGGACCACAGATTGGTCACTGCTAACAAATAAAATAGCCAGAAGTATAAAAGACTCAGAGAAAGAAAGGCAACCTTTCTCTCACTCGACATTTCTTAAATGGATGTTTTTTATCTAACTCTAACAAAAAGGAATAAATTTCACTAAGATGATTTAAATCAGTTTTTTTATTTAAGCAATTTTCTGATTGTGAAATGTAAGCCATCTCCATAAACAGTCTCTTAACAGAATTTCTCTCTCTTGTCAATATTTTGGTGTCATTGAAATTCATAATATGTCCTGTAATATTAACATGTTCACTCAAAGCACATCTTTTAGGATGGCACCTACAGTCACTCTTATGTGAGGTAATTCTATCCTTGAGGGCTCTAGACGTCTGACCTACATATAATCTATCACAATTGGAGCATGGGATGCTGTAAACTATATGAGATTGTGAAGTTAAGGGTGTTTTATCCTTTACTTTGGTGAAAATGGAACTTATTGTTAAGACTGTTTTATTGGCAATTTTAATGTGACAAAGAGACCTGAAAATTCGTGACAACCTTTGGGAAACATCATTGGTTGGCTGCAACCAATGAAGCAGCTGATTCGACCCAAACTCAATTTTTCTTCACCTCACTTCCTTATATCACTGATGTTTCCCAAAGGTTGTCACGAATTTTCAGGTCTCTTTGTCACATTAAAATTGCCAATAAAACAGTCTTAACAATAAGTTCCATTTTCACCAAAGTAAAGGATAAAACACCCTTAACTTCACAATCTCATATAGTTTACAGCATCCCATGCTCCAATTGTGATAGATTATATGTAGGTCAGACGTCTAGAGCCCTCAAGGATAGAATTACCTCACATAAGAGTGACTGTAGGTGCCATCCTGAAAGATGTGCTTTGAGTGAACATGTTAATATTACAGGACATATTATGAATTTCAATGACACCAAAATATTGACAAGAGAGAGAAATTCTGTTAAGAGACTGTTTATGGAGATGGCTTATATTTCACAATCAGAAAATTGCTTAAATAAAAAAACTGATTTAAATCATCTTAGTGAAATTTATTCCTTTTTGTTAGAGTTAGATAAAAACATCCATTTAAGAAATGTCGAGTGAGAGAAAGGTTGCCTTTCTTTCTCTGAGTCTTTTATACTTCTGGCTATTTTATTTGTTAGCAGTGACCAATCTGTGGTCCTAAATTATCATATTTTCACATTGGAGTTTTTTGTTTTGAAGTTGTCTATGTCTACTTTCTTGATCAAGATGGCTGTTCGCGTCTCTTTTTCAGTCAATATGAAATGACGAAGTAGATAATTATATTATTTTAGTCTTTAACTTAACTTAGACTCAATAATGTTTAATTTCCTCAAAATTAACTATGTTTCATTTTAATTTATTATGACCATTTTAACTTTTTAACTTGTAATGTCAGTTGATGATCATCACGCCTGTGTTCTCGATCAATAATGTTTTGTGGAAATCAATAATGTAGTATCTCGATCTTTACACCTTTTGCAATCATTCTCAAAAACACAGTAAGTATTTTTTACTGTTGCCGTTATGGAGCATTTATTGATTTTCTTTTGTGCTTATTTTGTAGCTTCCCTGAAGATGACAATAATCATTATCGAAATATCGGAAATATAGTGTTATAAGAGTACACGTTTTGCTTGCTGCTATACCCAAATATTATTATCCTTATTGTATATATATATATAAATACAGAAAAATCAAAGGCGTTAGGAAGCATGAAAATACAAATAACTGCGACAATTTTTTTCATTGATCATTAATTTCATTTATTCTAGATTTATAGTAATAGCAGTCACACGCGCGGTCATTTACGGAGGGACAAAAACTATTTTGGTCACAGGAGGTGGAGGGTACATTGGATCTCACACAGTCGTAGAACTTCTGAATAAAAATTATTCCGTAGTGGTCCTCGACAATTTATCGAATTGCTATACACGTAGTGTCACAGAAAAACCTGAATCGTTGAAGAGAGTTGAAGAATTGACTGGAAAAGAAGCATTGTTTTACGATATAGATATAAGAGATGCTAAAGCTTTAGATAAGTTGTTCGAAATTGTGAGTATACCATCTTAGACAAGTTCAGTACGTACCTACATGTATTTATATATATATATATATATATATA